>PHNY01293483.1:735-17734 GCA_003724115.2 Anethum foeniculum | reverse complement strand
TGATCCAAATTTGGATCAGTACTGTTCACTGATCCAAATTTGGATCACCATTTGGATCACTGCTGCAGAAGAATTTGGGGTAAACTGCCCCAAATTTGGATCTTTGGATCGCGCCTAAAAACTGCAAGATGCTGTTTGTTAGTGGTTTGTTTCACATCACTGAACAAAATCCCCACTTTTTATCACATCAAACTCCATGATCAGGACTCATATTAAGAGAAATCAGCACTGAAATTACTGTGTTTATGATGTTTTATTCTCTCTTACAACGTTATATCACCTAAACAAGATTTACAAGGTACTCTTTTGTTCGATCTTGTTTCTACTTTTTCTGCACTGCACCTGTGCTGTTACTGTTCAAAAGCACACTTGTGAGATATTGGTGTATGAAATGAAACTATGAATTTAGGGTCCACTCGTGAAAACAAGTCACTTGGTACTCAGAAGTTCTGTGATCTTGAAGGGTTCATATGATTTTGTATCAACAAAAAATGTTCCAAATTATTTTATATATTTTCAAATTCAAAATTTCATCATTGACGGGGATCGGAACTCACTCTGATCCTCTTAGTTCTGCCGTTGATCAGAATTGAGATACGCATACTTGGCAAATATCTATTGAGCAAAACTTAATTGATGTAACAATTCTTGTACTAAATTGGTTGTCAAATATTAAACACATTTTAAACAATATTTTTCATTCGAAAAATCATCAAATCCAAAATATGTAAACATATATCTATTTAGAAAAACATGTACAGCAAACCAAACAAGACATTGACAAAGTAGCCTACAATTTCCAGTTCCTTGTTGGTATACTGAGATCAAATATCACTCTCACTTCTCTAATTGCTCCCACACCATTTGTTTTTCAACTCTTCTTTGCCCCATTTGAAGTTTCCACATGTTATCTTTACCAAAAAAGTAAAAAAGAATTCCAACATTTTGAATCCCAACCACACAAATACATGCTACAAGTCAGAAAAGTATACTCTGGTCTCAGGACCGACCCTAAGCTAAATGGGATTTGAGATGAACTTGATTCATCGATACCTTTATGAAGATAATCAACGTTCATACATAAACGAAATTTTAAAAAATTCGAGACGTTGAAAAGATTCTTTTAGATCGTAAATGCAGGTTTTGTTCGTCTTAGTCGAGGACCTATAGTATAAGTCGTCTACCCTCTGGGTCACCTAGGTGTACAGCACACCTACTTATCTTATTACGATACTAATATTTAGGAGGCTCTAGTTGAAATCAGTTTAGCAGTCTTGCCATACATATAGACTACATCTTATACTTTTCTGCCTTTTGCTCGTAATACTCTGAACAATGCCTTGATTATAAACAAACTGAATTAGTGTTTGTAATGATGAGAAGCGTGGGTTTGGTGCAAAAGGGGAGGATGATTATAGTGTTACTAAGAGGAGGTTTCCTTCGATTTTTCGTTTAGCAGATGAAAATATCTTCATTTCCAACATAATAATATATCGGTTTTTCTATTATGTGTCCATGGACACATAATAAGCACGAAAACTTATAAGTTTAAACTATTTTAATTGGTTGCTTCTTTATAATAGTAGTGCACATCTGCATTCACAAAAACTAAACCAATCGAATTGGTTCAAAATTATAATTGTGTGCCTAAAAAACTCATAATATATATTTAATCGAGTAGAACTCGTGAAGTTCCAAGTTATGCATAAGGTCGGGTTTTCATACAAAACTTATCGATTTTAAATAAATCAACTCGTGGGTTCGATTAACGCTCAACTCGAGATATAACTAAAAATTAATACTACTTTTTAGCAGCCTTCTGTCAAACACCTATTGACTACCCTAATTCTGACCTCTTGACAAAATACAGAAGATGATAAAGGCATATGTTGTACTCGAGTGGTTCTAAAGACGGAATAATTAACACTAATCATCGTCATCATTAAAGTATCTAATAATTAAGTATACTCTTAATTAAGTGATAGAATCTATCCTAAACATAAGAGAATCGATATCTGGTAACAAGGATATGGATAGATATCACACCGCCCTTTCCTGTAAACAACGTGGGAAAATTAATCTAGTCCTATATTAGTGACTTCACTTTCAACATGTCCCCATATAAGAATTTCTTACAACTACAGCTACCCACTTTGCTACTTGGAACTAAAAAGCAACTTCCTTACATTCTCCCCCCACCAGGCCACCAATCATAACATTTTATCGACTTTAAATATTTATCATCACCGAATTTACCTGTCCTCCATGAAACTCGAACTCTCGACTTCCTGTTATTAAGAATGACAGATATATGCTACAATCTTAGAATTATATTTATCATAAGCATAAGGTCAAATCTCGAAGAAGGTTGAGTCAAGACTCGAGATCCCCGGGCTTTCTGCAAGGCAAAATGCAAACTCGAACAATGATTACTGATGTTATCAAGTTGCGGAGGCTTCACTGTACTCGCCACTAGTTTATTGGGGCATTAGGAACCCACCACTCCAGGCCTTGCCGACCTGCCCATTATTTACGGCTAATTTCTTGAAATTTTTGTTCACCCTTCAAATATGTATTACTGGTAAGCTAGTGTTTGTTGGGTCCTAAACAAGCCCCACTAAATTTGTTCGAAAGTCCAATAATATCGACTAATATAAAAATGTTATTCCAGACCCAGTCACTTTAGCTATGTGGTGCCTGTTGAGTTGCTACATCTTAATCCTCAAGGTTTAGTTTTTCCTTGTTACCTTCACAATGTCCCATAGAGAAGCTTAACATCTACCAGAACTTCAGAAGACATTGGTAAACATTAAAATTTCCACACAACAATACTAATTAGATTAATCTAAAAGGCCATACTCATCCCTTTGTTGTGCTTAGTTATGTTCTCCTTAGGAAAGAAGAAAAACTATCTATACAGACAATAAAACACTTCCGGGGGAGTCTTCCTAAATTTATAATTGGACCAGAGCATTGCAATGTGTTTGGAGACTTTAAGGAACTAGTACACTTTATTTATTGCACAAAAATACAACTATACAACTTGTGTATAGTTAATTTTTGATTTTTGTTTTGGCGGAAAATTACACACAAGTATAAAACCTACTATTTCAAGAAACTGCATGTTCAATTTAATATTGGTTTAGTTTACATTTTTTCCCCACAACTTGACTAACCCCTCCCTCCCGGATAATTTACATCATAGAGGACCGCCACGAAATTGAAGGGCTGAGGTTAGGTAAAAGATAATCTAAACCAACAGAGTCAGAGAAAAGGTGAAGCCAACATTTTGGCCAAGAAAACTATTAAATTTACCAAAAATAAAAATAAAAATTGAAAGACTGAAGTTTTTTTTTACCCTGAGCTTCCTGAATAATTTTCATTCTAGAGCTGAATTTTAATCATATATCATTCAAGTCATCCTCAGCACCACTAGAATAATCTCTTTCATGGTGAATAACATTGCGTTGTCGAGAAGTGCTTCCATTATATATTCTTTGACGTTTGGACATTGAAGCACTCGCCCTGGCGCTTGGGTAACTCTGTAAGCAACCAAAAACATTTGACATTCATTAGCGAATAAGAAAGAAATCCAAAATCTGATTTTTAACGCACCAAATCCAGTCGGTTTATTTTACCTTAGATTCAATGAATTCTTCATCAGAACCTCTGGATCTACATCTTACAGTAACTGCAGAGGGTGCTGGAAAATGTTCTATCTCATCTGTCGATTTCCCTTCTCTTGCCCTCTTCTTCCTTAAGACAAGTTTGGTAGGAAGAGGCTGTGTATGATGATACAGATCAGTTAATTTACTAGCAAAAGATGATCTTCATTGGATAGGATTATGAAGTGATAGTGGCAAATACCTTGTAGTATGCTGCTGATTCACCAAATGAGACGAGGTATGTTGTTAGATCTGCTTTATCTTCACTACGTACCTGTCCATGCAAACGATTTTACTAAAAAGAAATTCCGTGAAATTAGATTGTGTTAATTGATAAAAATACTGCCCATACATCATAGTGATATTCGCGGACCCATGTGTATGATATATCTTCATTTTCATCGTACATGTCTTTAGAGAGCTGCAACATTACAGGAAAATTCTATAAATATCTGTTACTTGAAGCCACTTCTGATAATTGACTAGTATTGAGGAATCTACCTCATCAAGAGAAGGAGCCATGTAGCCCAAAAATTTATCCTGCTCACCGTTGTCCGAATCTGTCCCCTTGTAACTTTTCATTATGGCCTGTAAGAGAGAGAGAACAGACAAATGAATATAGCTGTTATAGGAAACATCGATTTGTTTTTTCGCCTTTATAAGCATTTGCTATTCTAGAAGATATCTTAAAAATCCTATAGAGAATACTCAACAAGTTACAAACAAAATCATACAAAATTCAAGGTCTGCATGTTGGCTAGGCAGGCAGGAAGGGAAGTCGTTCCAGGGTATTCAAAAATACAAAGAATATTCCAACATTTACCAAACTAGATTTCAAGGCTAGGGGCAAACTCTTCTGACTTATGAACTAAAACTTCCCACATTATATACCAAGCAAGATGCTGCTGGAAGGAAATAGATCTGTGATCTGTCCTTGTATAAAGTTAAGTGGCAATTGTAAATTAAAATTTCTATGATGGGAAAATGCAACATGATTTCCAAATATCTTTATTTAATCCAAAAAGTTACTTGCACAAACTTTGTTGAAATCTTAGATCATCTAAATATTACGTAAAACCTGAAGGTAACTAAAAATTTTCAAGTAGATTGCATCACGAAATGCACATTATATGCACCACCTTGTCAACATATAATATTTACCTGAGATTCGTGGGCATCACGAACTGATTTATCCAACTTCTGGTAGATTTCTGAATCGCCAGTAGGAGCACTATCGAAGTTTACAATAACAAAATCATGCCTGGATTACAAAACAACATATGTACCAATTAGCATGGACAAAGAGAAGTCCGCACATTAGTTTGTAGAATCATCAAAGCTAAGCCACTGCATCTCTGCAATATGTTCATTGGTAAAAAGTTTAAGTTCTAGCGAATTTCACCACAGCTCTCTCGTTCTACACACACACACACATAAAAATATATAAATATGTATCTATTTACCAGTAAACAAATCTTATCATAGTATCTGACAACTATCTGTAAGTTATTTAAAACAGAATTTGATCTGGTATACATTTACAGCTGATAAATCACAACACCGAGGAATACTTGGTCAGTTGGTCTAGTAAATATTAAAATGTTCGGTAAGTAGAAAGCCATTCAGTACAGCCTTATACAAGCCAACGAGCTAGTTCAGAGTTTCATGACAGTTGTAGGTTGACTTCGTATACTTTTCTTTTTGCTTGACAATATATATAATTCTTAAAATGTAAGTAACATTTCTCATGTAAAATTTGTTTACAGAATATTTTCGCTTCTGCATTAAGTAGAAAAGAATATACTTAATAATGGAAGTAATGTAACACCATACCGGTCGGAGTTGTGTACAGATTCCAGCAGAGTAAATTCATACCTATCAAAATCAGGAAACAGCGGCAGAACTTCTAAAGGTTGTAAATTTTTCTTGGTTGAATGCACAGGTCGGACCTTGCATGCCTCAAATGAAGACTGAATCTCTTGGATTTTCCTCCCACTAAAAAAAAAAGGCTTATGATTTATATTTCCCAAACATCATGTACAGCAAACAAGAATGGTAATAACATACCTATCGTTAGAATCATCAGGAATACCGCGGCCTCTTTGCCTGTCTCTAAGTTCTTTCGCTTGTTTTTCAGTAAGAGACTGAGGAAAAAAAATATGGTTATCATATCACAAAATTTTATAAAATCAATAGCATCTACTATTTTCACTCATATATACCTGTTTTGTGGAATCCATATTGAGAGAAGAGATATATTGCGTTTTCACTAGCCAAGAAACCCCTTGGTCAGTAGGGCGATCCTTTCTCTTGATACCATCTTTTTTAATCGGGGTTACAGGATCATCATCACGCAACAATTCCTCATCTTCTGGATCAAGGAAAACGTTTTCACCCTTTGGAGGACTGGTCAAGTTGGGATGGGAGTGTTTCTCGTAAATAACAACTTCTAGCACAATGGGATACTAAAAGAATAAACTTTAAAGGGGCTTACTTGTATACACTAAGATCAAGCAAATCAAGAGGAATTCCGAGGTCTGGCTCAACATATAATTGAGGCTTATGCAGTTTTTCCAAGGAAGTGATTCTATATTTTGATAACCTGCAAATATAAACCATGCAAATCACAAAAAAATAATTGAAGGAACATCTTAAGTCTTAGCAACAATAATAATACAAAAGACACCATTTTACAAATTCAAGAACAGTTTCAAATTGATTTGGAAACAATTTATGAAGACCCTTTCTTCAAATTACCCTAATAAAGCACCCTTGACATTCTCGGGTCTGGACCAAGCAAACACATAACAGAATACATCTATCTACCATTCAATATAGAGCAGATATTCGAGATATAACATAATTGTTACTTGATTTAAATAAATGAACAGCACAAATTATCATAGTCCAAAGAAAATAGGCTGGATTTAAAGGTTGAATTTTTGCTTGCAACTTCTGCCAAAATTAGCTTTTACAATTACTGATAGACAAATGCTTTCGAGCGCTGGGGGAGCCATTGCACCCAAGCACAAGAGAAACTGTAACAGGGTTGGGTTAGCCAACTGCTTAACATAACTAATAACTAGTTATGTTTGGTCACCTTTACTTGCATTTAATTCACCTAAATGGTGTCATCAACTCACAGAATAACTGAGATCTCACTAATACCACAATGATTTATAGCCAATATCTTACCGAGATTGAGGCCCAATAACTTGCATTTTGCAACACTACTATTGTTAATTTATCACAAATTCGGTAATGATATTGAATAATATTTTAAAGAATCGTTCTTGGTGACAGAATTCTTAGAATTCAGATAGTGGATTGCATTTGTTAGAATCAAGATGAATGGCTAAATTTACTGAAAGAATCATCAAAAAGTGATTACATACCGATCTTTATCTCTTTTCAAAGACATAAGCTTCCGCTGTTCTGTCGGATCTGGTAGTTCATTCCGGAATCTTCCAAAAACAAAAAACGAACAAATTCAATAAGTTGCAAGACATACTATGACAATGTGTATATGTGTTCTTTAAGTTGCAATACGTATAATAACACTGTGTGATTGTGTAAACAAACGTGTTTACTAGTGGAATAACCTATAGAAAAGAAAGTGAAATGTGTTGCCATGCCATACTCACTTCATCTTGCAGATAAAAGTTGTTGGCTTCTTCAGTCGATTTTCAATCCGGTCTGCACTCAGAAATGGCGTCGCCTTTCTGTCACCCATATGTGAACCGGTGATTGATGCAGGCATTTTTGCTCCGGAGGATATAATTTGGGTCTTATGCAGCACTTTATTTTGAGAATCTTTTAACTGCTGCCTATGCTTATCTTCTTGTCTTTGCTTTTCATATTCCTTCTTCTTGCGCAATCTCCTCTCCTCCTCTGTCTCAACCCTCCCCGAAGGCCCATTTGATCTCCTTCCTGGTGCAACAGGAATAGATGGCCTGTGTTGTTTGGACAACCCTTGATTTAAAGCCCCGTCCTTTTTAACCCCCCTTTCACCTGTTTCTACTTTGCTCTCCTTGCTTTGAGTAGGTGGCGGCGGTGGGGGTGATGATGGCGGGGGAGGAGGTGGAGGAGCATTTAAACTCGGGGGAGACGAAGGAGGAGGTGGTTGCATTGGCTGGTTATTGAATTGGGAGTATTGTGAAGAAGGATAGTACATTGGCGGTTGAGGTGGTTTTGAATTTTGGGCCAGCGGAGGTGGGGGAGGCGGGTAAGAAGACTCGGGTGGTGGTGGTGGCGGGGGATACGGATATTGCTGTTGATGCGGAGGCTGAACACCTAAAGGAACCTGACTTCTCGGAGGAGCCCCATAATGTGGTTGCTGAAACCCAGCATTAGACTGATAACTTTGTTGAAAAGACGACCCATCACCCCAATTCTGAGAATACTGAGTTGATCCCCCTCGTGATTGAGGAGGCGCAAGCGGGTTCTGATTCGGGGGAGGAGGTGGAGCAACAAAAGTGGACTGAGGAGGTGGTGGGAATGGCCTATACGACGCCATGACCCGAATCTTGACCTTACCACTTAAATCAATCAAAAGGGCACCCCTAAAACCTCAAATCCCTATCAAAAAAACCCAAAATCCAATCTCAATTCACTTAAATTCTCAACTACTCTCAAACCCTAAAAACAGAATCTTGAACACCCTGTAACAAAAAATGAATCCAACCCAACTGAGCTTCAATTCTTAACTCCACCAATCGAATAAAATTACAATCTTTAACTAAAATCAAGAATCAACACAGACCCAGATACCAATTTCAATCATAAATCCAAGAAAACTATCCAAAACACAAGAAAAAGACATAAAGATACAATTTTTACCTATGAGATGTATATGTGTGTGTTTTTAGTGTGTGTAAAAGGGTCAAAAGATAAAAAGATTGTACCTTTAAAGGTAGTCCGGCGAAGAGATGTATGTAGCTTCCGGCTGTTTAAGCTATAGACCGTCCACCCCAATTCAAATATGTATGTATGTATGTATTACTTATTTATTTACTGTATAATATATAGATATCTTTTTTTCTTTTCCGAAATAGGATTGTTTTTCAATAAAGTTTTGAATTTTGTTAATCTAATCTAATTAGAATATACATAGGTTTCAAAATAAAATTAGGATACGGATTTTTTTTTTTTTTGCCAAATATATATCTTTCTGTCTTATTTTATTTATCTTTTCAGTTTTTAAAAATTGTCAATAAAAACTTAACTCTATATTTATAATATTTTTAAGTTCTAAAAATTATATTAGATTTGGATGACGCATGATCAAAACCGTTTTATATTCATTGTATACATAAGAAATTATGAGATTTACTTTTAAAAAAAATAAGTTTTACTGACATCATTTTTAGTTCATTCCTAAACTTTACACACAAATACGAAATATTTGAGAGTATAAAATATACGTTATTTTTGTGTATATTTTAGGCCCCACAAAATAGTAAAAGTGGGAGTTATGAAGATTGTTTTCGCTACACATTTTGTACTCAACAGAATATATGCTCTTTGTTTTTCCTTTTTCAGGATATAAAAAAGCAATCCCTTAAATAATAATAATATAATAATACGAATCAAATATTCTTCAAAAAATTAAAAATAATATCAACAAATATATTTTACATAGATTCCACATAATTATAGAGTACAGCCGTAAACAAATATTCTATAATTATTTCTTGTATAGGTTATTACTAAAGTTTACATTTCATAAACATATATTTTTCTATTTTTGTATAATCATTCTATAAAAGGAATACAAAGAAAACATTTATCCAGGCAATCTGATTACATTAGAAATGGGTAACAATAAACATTCCAACACATTTCGTTTCATAAATTACCAACAAAAACTTGATTTTCTTCAACATCTAAAACTTGGATAATGATCTCAGATCCAAACAGTACATATTCTACTACTTTACACAAAATTCACCTGTCATGCATGCTCACTTGCATGCTAATACATACTTTATCAAACATTTTTCCATCTACGTTTCATTAAAAAAAAATAAAAAATACTAATCATTGAAAATTCTTAAAAGCTAAAGTTTTCAACTGTTGGTTGGGGTAGTTACACCCAACCTAAATTTTTCCTAATAAGTTACATAGCAACTTGAATAAAGGATACAATGGAGAATAATAATATGAAACACAACATGATGGTCTACGACACCGCAGTTAAGATTCTTCTGCAATCACCGATAACTTCGATAACTAGGGCTGTACATACAGCTCTCTGCATAAGCTACAAGATCACGTGGTTGTGGGAGACGAGTAGCCAAACCTATAAAGCAATAACAAGTCAGAAGAGCACATATTTTCCTATTATTCCAGGCGTCTTTTTTTTTTTTTTTCTCAGGAAACAAACAAATCTAGAAATATCATGGTAGTACAAGTGTATCTTACCAAGTTCATATGCTTTGGCAGCCACCTTGGCAGCAATATGAGCAGAAATCTTTCTAATATTGGTAAATGGGGGAAAAATGAGTCCCTTGTCAAAGTTTTCTTGTGTAACCTCTGCTGCAAGAGCTTCAGCTGCAGCAAGAAGTCAATCATGGTGGAGATGGAATGAGTCGTGGGTAAATTGAATCAAAAACAAGGAAATTTTAAAGGTAACTCTCACTAAAACTAGATCATGATGGCTATTCTTCTTAGGTTACATATCCAAAACAGGACTCACAAAAACAACAAGGCTATGAACTTACAGGCTGCCAGAAGCATGTCATCGTGAACACGGATTGCACCCGATATGATCAAACCCAGACCAAATCCAGGGAATATATAAGCATTGTTTGCCTAGATGAACAATAAAATCATATTCGTAAGTCGTTTAAATGTGATTATCTTAGTATTAAATTGAGTTAAATTAGATGATTTAAGACCTGTCCAGATGCATAAAGTTTTCCATTATACTCAATTGGGTCGAATGGACTTCCACTCGCATATATAGCACGGCCCTAAACAACAAAATGCATCACAGAAATCAAAACCAGTAGTCCATACTCCATAATCCAACCATCAAATGAACAATACAATAAAAGATGTCAAAAAGCTTCTGCAAGTGTGAAGTACGGATTCTGCACATCATTACCTTGCTCCATGTGTATGCTTCTTTGGCTGTACATTCTGATTGTGAAGTTGGGTTGGAAAGAGCAAAGATAACCGGTTTCTGCATCCACCAGTTATTCACATCAGTGTTAGCTTTATTCAAGAATATATTTTAGTACACGAACAACGAATTTAAAGAATAACTACAAACCTCATTTAAGGAAGCCATAGTCTCCACCACATCTTTAGTGAATGTTCTTCCCACTCCTGATGATCCAATCAACACTGTAGGCTTGATTGCCTGATGATTCAGAAAAAAAAATATAAAGACTAAAAATCAATATTTTCCAAACCCAAAAAAACGAGAGTCTGTCTCTTCAAACCTTCACAGCATCCACCAGTTCTTTAATAGGTTCATGTTCGTGGGCCCATGGTTTCTTGAAATGCTGAAGTGATTCCAAGCGAGATCTGACAATCAAACCCTACACAAAGAAAAGGAAGATACAATTGTAGTTTGTTCCAGATTAAGAGAAAATGAATAGTAGTTTGCAGTACCTTTGAGTCCACAAGAAAAATCTTCTTCCGAGCTTCTTCCAATGGGGTATCCGTCTGCATATATCATCAGTTTTAAACACTGCTAGACTTATAGTTGCTGGGATTTTTAATTATAAATAAGAACTATGCAAAGTTTACCTGCTTTGATATTTCAAGTGCTATGAGCTCCGCAATACCCGTGCCAGCCTGAAGCAACCAAGAGATGAAATAAGCAAATATAAGTTTATTTACTAAAAGGGGAAAGATATTTGTGGGGGTGGAAACAAGCTGATTGAAGGGAAAAGATGCATCATCTTGAAGATACAAAGAAAGTTCTGAAGAACAGCAAGATCTAGAGTAAGGTAGAAGGTGCTCAGATAAGATTAAGGAAATGCTTTTGATTATTAATTTTTTCATCAAACTTTAGTGCCTAGTGTTTTTCGGCTAAAATATAATATATAGAAATATTTTCCATGATGGTAGTAAAGCCACACCTCGCCTGCTCCAAGGAACAGGAACTTCTGGTCAGCTAAGGTTCCACCAACTAGTTTTAGTGCTGCCATAACTCCTGCGAGTACCACAGAGGCCGTTCCCTGAAATAATATATGTAAGAAAACATAATAAATCATTACAGAATGCACACGCGGAGGGGCTCGTGGTGTACCTGTATATCATCATTGAAAACCAGATGTGTAGCTCCATACTTTGCCAAAAGATCAAATGCATTATGGTTTGCGAAGTCTTCAAACTGAAAAAGCATGAATTGATCTGTCAATTGTTGTAAGAATGAAATGTACAGATATTAAATAACTAAAACATGCAGTAATAAGTAAAAAACCTGTACGAGGACTTTTTCTCCATAGTTTTGCTTAACCGCAGACATAAACTCATGCAGGAGTTCGGCATATTCCTGTTAAGAAGGAGGGTCACGCAGTTCAATAATTCAATATCACTAAGACAAATTGCTGCAGAACTAAGAATGTCAAAAAATTAGAACCTGGCCGGTTGCCCTCCTCTGCCTCAGCCCGATGTAGAACTCATCGTTTAACAAATCCTCGTTGTTCGTCCCCACATCAATTGTTACAGGCAAGCACTGAAGATGATAATATTATACTATAAGTGCCTTTTTCTTATCTCTTTATTCAGGAACAGATAAAGAGAAAATGAGAAAATCAAGTAAACAATGTTATAGCTGACTAAAATCACTAATCTGTATTATTCAATCTATTATGGCATTAGAACTTTCATCGACTTAATAGCCACTGTAAAGTTCTGTTCAAAGTTAATTATTACGTGATTCATGTGGAGCTGGAGCTTCAGACTGATTTGACGCAGAAGTTGATAATGACAAGAAAAGTAGTAATGCTCGTCTTTTGAAAAATGGTAACATTGGCCTCAAAAATACTTGTTTAGTAAAAAAAAAAAAAATTACTTACAGCAGAGGGACGAATTCCGCCAAGCGCTGTATACAGAGATAGTTTTCCTACAGGTATCCCCATACCCTGATAACATAGAAGTCTCATGTCACACACATAAGTTGTTGTCAATTAATGCAACCTCTCAAATAGCTTTGCTTGAAACTGTGAACGATGAAGCATAACAATTGAGATGTCAACCAGATGTACTTAAATACCTGGCAACCAAGGTCCCCAAGTCCTAATATTCGCTCCCCGTCGGTGACAACAATGACTTGAATTTTCTTCTCAGGCCAATTCTTCAGCACTTCAAGAATTTTACCTCTGCAAAAAATATGGTCAGTAATCATTTCTAACAAGATAATGTAATATACAAGCTACCGGACATATACAGGGTGCGAATACACATACTTTTCCTTTAAACTGATAAAGAGACCCTGAGGGCGCCCTAAGATGCTCCCATATTTCTGACATGCCTCTCCAACAGTTGGAGTATAGACAATAGGCAGAAGCTCCTCCACATTTTCAATAAGAAGTTTATAGAACAGTCTCTCATTGTGTTCCTACAATTAATGATAATAATAAAAAAGATAGGTCTTCACTACAACAGAATGCAATGAATAGCATGGGAACAAGTTTGTAACTTAACAATATTAATGAAGTCCACAAGCATTGAGCAACACAACATAAGAAGCACTAGTTGTGCAACAAGGGTCCCGGTAAATTGTAAATTTGGGCGACTCTATCTACTTTCAAAAACATTTTACAGTGACTAATAGCTTGCTTGGACATTTTACCTGGTAATCCATCATAGCCATATATTTCTGCAGAGGCACTTGATAGTTACGTATACAGTTCATCAATTTCTTGACCTGATTGTAGACAAAACAAAAAATTTAAAAATATACCAACTTCTATAACCAAAAAAAAAAAAAAGAAAGAAAGAAAAAGAGAAAAGCAAATGATGTACTTAAAGCTTTCTGCACCTCCTAGTTCATCATTAATTACCTGGAGGTCTTGACTGGCAACAACTGGAGGAAGAAGTCCGCGAAGATAATGAGCATCCCTCTCTTTCTCACTAAAGGCAAGCCCTTTGTTGTGGTGAGGATCCCGCAGCAATGAGTACCCACTACCAAAAAAAAAAATCTCATTAGCTAAATCATCTTCACTTTAGCGCTCTTAAAACAAATTCGGTTGAACAAACAATAACTTAACTTGATCACAATCAGCTCCACATACCCTAGATCTTAACTAATTCACATTATAAAACTGATACATTTATAAAAACAATCAAAGCAAATTCACTGCCTATTAGCACTTAAATTTGAAGAACAAGACGACGGCAATTATTATACCTCTACCACATTAATTTAACAAACGGTCTAACTCAAGATCACCATGTATGAAGGTGAATGTACACAATATGTAATATACAGTTAAAATCTCCATAAATAACAAACAAATACTTATTCATTTATCGAGGTTAAAAATACATTGTCCCTATTAAATTCACACCGTAATTATTTACAATCGACAAAGTAACATAAACATAACTCAAATCAAATTTATACTAATTTACCTAGCAACCGAGACGGTCCACGGAGTGATATTCTGTTCTTCTGTAGCGCTATCCTCACCGTAAACATCCTCAACACCGCCTCCAACGCTAGCTTTCGAGTCCGATTCGATCACAGGAGCAGCTGCCTTTAAATTAGTCTCCATCAAAACGGCAGCATTTCGATCTCCGCTCGAACTTGAATTAGACGAAACCACCACTAAAGGAGCTGAAACTCGCCTTTGAATATAGCTCCTGGATACTCCGATCACCGGATTGTACTGTCCACGTCATCACACACACGCATTACATACAGATCAAAGCTAAATGGAAGCAGTTAATTAAAAAATGTAAACGTATATACAGATCAAATGAGAGAGAGAGAGATCAGAGAGAGAGAGAGCGAGATTAGAGAGAGGAAGGGAGAGAGAGAGATGACAGAGAGGAAGGAGAGAGAGAGAGAGAGAGAGGAGAGAGAGGGAGGGAGAGAGGGAGAGAGAGGGAGGGAGAGAGAGATGACAGATAGGAGGGAGGGAGAGAGAGAGAGAGAGAGGGAGGGAGAGAGAGATGACAGATAGGAGGGAGGGAGAGAGAGATACCAGAAAAGTGCTTCCGTTAAGAGACATCATGGTGAAACTTGACCTGAAAAACACGACGGCGCCGGAGAATTAGACGTTAACTGCACCGAGTCGCCGCCGTGAGAGAGAAAGAAATGACGGCGAAGCTCCTCAGCTTATTTATACTATGCGGAGATGGCAGAGAAGATACAAATTAGGTGAAATTACAGTAATGCCCTTAAGTGATGAAAGAAAAGTGCTTTGATGGACGGCTGTGATTGAAAGTTGGGGTTTGCTAAACGTGGGGATTTATATTACTTTATTTGTTTAGGAAGTGTTTGGCGTGACTTACAAAGTGGAAAGTTGACAGAGGTTGGGAAATGGTTAGGATGCGAGAAGCCTCACCGTAACGTTAAATTCCGCTCCGATCTCGACTGACTTTCGAAAATTATTTAATTTAAATTTTAAAATCGTCATTAGCTTAAAATTTTTGTATTTCTTTAGTCGAAATAATGAATTATGATTCGGTTGATATATCTCGTTCATAATTTCTTGAATTTTCATCTGCAATATTTTGTTAGGACAACTTATTGTAGCTAATTTTGTAGTTCATAAATTTTATAGATGGAGTCACATAGTTCCTGTTTGGCAAATTAACTTATTGCTTATAAGTAATTTATTTTTTCTAAAATGTCGTATTTTTTAAAAAAATTCAAATATAAATATTTATTATAAGAATTGAAAAACAAATATTATTTTACTTATAAAAATTAAGTTACCTATTTTCAGAAAAAAGTATATATACACGTATTTTTTGTACTTATAAATTACTTATAAGATTTGCCAAATAGGGCTATAAAAGGGTAGTTATAAATAGAAGATGAACCACATTGTTAGGTAGGTGGTAAATTTGGTGCAAAGTGGGGTTAGAAATCTACAGTTGTTGAAACTATACAAATAGTGAATTGCATCTTTATTATGGACCAGTACTTGTAAATTTAAGAGTTAAATTTCGGAGTTAATATCATTTAAAATCGAATATGTAAATTATTAAGTATAAAATAATTAAATTTTAATAAGGAATTATTTTCACGTAGATCAAGTCATGTTTAGATTGTTTTGAACTTTATTTCAGTAAATCGAACAGCGAATTGAATCAAATTCGAGTCTCGAACTAGGCCTGTCAACGGGTCCACTTTGGATCAGATTTGTCCAAATTTATATTCAAATTTATTAAATTTTATCAGATTCGAATCGGATCGGGTCGCACTTCATGTATTTTAGAAATCGATTCATAACCAATCTATTTAATGAATAAACGAATCGGATATTGGATTTTCTATTTATATTTTAAAAAAATAATATGATTCAACATTTTAAAAGAAATATAATAACACTTAAACATTACAAATTTTAGTAAAAATCAAATTTAAAGTCTCTACTTTCTCTATATTTCACCTAATGCTAAACAGAAATTTAAAAATATATTTTTTTTTATAGAAATATCGTGCGTACAGATAGAAGATTCTAAATTTAAATGCATGTAAATTAATTAGAATTTGAGTTTACATAAAAAAACAAAAAATTCATAAAGATTAGTTTTTATATCATATATTTCCTGTACGTGATTGAGATATCTTTTATTAGTGATTATGAAAATTATTATAAAGATAGAAGAGAGTTTGGATTTATAAAACGGGACGATCAGAGAGACGTCACATAAACGCCACCGTATTCTCCTTTATATAAGTATATAATTGTAGGAAATTCTTTTATCTTCACGTGAGCAGTTAAATCGTCCAATTCTGACTTCTGGAATTCAAGATATGGCGAAAACAATTATGTTTACGGGTGCAGTCAAACAAATCCAATTTTTTTTTAATAAATCTTCAAATTAAGCTTTTATTATCCAATCTTTCCGATTTTAGAATTTTCTTTCTTCCTACAATAAAACAATACTCCCTCTGTCCCTCTAAATGTATACATAATTTTTTCAATGTTCGACACGCATTTTAAGGTGAATATAAAGTATATTTTCGTAATTCATTTTTCAAATTTTCTTTTTCTGAATTAAACTTCAAGTGTTATACTTTTATTTAGAAAAAGAAAAAATTTAAAATTATTTATGAAACTATGTTATAAATGAGCATTAAAATGCGTGTCGGGCCCCCGTCCCCCAATGTATACTACTCAGGGGGACGGAGGGAG
>PHNY01293458.1:4429-16110 GCA_003724115.2 Anethum foeniculum | reverse complement strand
TAACAAACACTTTGATCAACAGTTGGGGAAGAACTTTGAGACTAAACTCGTGAAAAAATACGTGTAATGTATGAAATTTTGATAAAGGCGAAAAGAAATTCTTCTCATATCTTGATTTATTATTTAATATTATGGTTTATTATGTTTTGAGCTAATTTATCAATTTTTAAAATATTCTTTTATATAATCATATTTTTACAATTTCTATGAACACGATGCAATGTTCTGAATATTCAATATAATATTGTAATTATCAAAAAACTACAATAGAAAAGAAAACTCATGCATTGCACAGTTAATAAAGGATATATAAGGGTACTTTGATGTACAAATGAAAAGTAAAAGGGTTAAGAACCTAAATATACAAAATGTTCATTCAAGTTATTAGTCAAATATATATAATATATTTAATATTAATATAAGTCATACAAAAAAGAACAGGTTATTTGTATAAACTAAGATATATAAATTATATTATAAATATTATATATTTTTAAAATTTATTTATTTTATATATCGGAAAATTATCCAATACTAATTTTATTTATTTTTTTCTGTATTTTGTGTTTGTTTGTTAAATTATCGCACCCAAACAAACACTAATTATTGGGGTATAGTGTATAACACGTTATATACCAAAATATCGGCGGCTCTGAATGGAAATAGTGAAAACGATTGGATATGAGTATTTGACATGAAAATTGAGCGTTTATCCGGTGTAAAATTAGTGAAGTCTCCTAAAGACTGGTATTGGTTATCCCCGGGGACAATTACAATTACAAGGCGTTGCGTTTGGTTTGAAGCGCCTAATTACAAAATTAGGGTTTAGTTTTGAGTTTCCAATCTTCCCTATCTATCCATGGCTGCTCACGCCCTCTCCTTGCTTCCAATCTGTAATCATTCCTGCTCTAAACAACAATCATTTCTCAATTTACACTATACTCTGGCTACCTCTTTCATTGGTTCTAAATTGCCTTTGCTTTATTATACAAATTATTATACTCACACACGTCGCTCCTCCTCTACTGTGGCTACCATCTCTGTCAGTCTTCCCACCGGGTATTAACTTTACTTAACTCCCTCATTTATGTTTGTGGATTTTTGGATTCATTTTACTTCTTTTTAATTGCAGGAAACCCGAAAGAATTTCCAGCCAAAACTCTCCCAAGTAATTTCTCTATAGTTCCTATAATTGGCCCTATTAATGTTATTTTTTGCTGATATTGATTATTAGTATTGTTCCATTTCTTGTGGTTTAGATGGTCAGCTAGGGCAATTAAGTCGTATGCCATGGCTGAATTGGAAGCTAGAAAGCTTAAGTATCCTAACACCGGAACTGAAGCTCTTCTCATGGGGATTTTGGTTGAAGGTTCAACTTACTTATTACCTAGTGTTCTTTTAGTTTTACATTCCGTTGATCATTTCACCCTTGATATACACAATAATGTTTGATAGCTGATATTTCACGACCACCCCTGTTAGAAGCCTCATATTACTCAGCTCAATGCTCCAATATTTCTTGCACAATGTGTAACATATGAATATTATGTACAGGGGCTTGTCATGACTTTGCATATCATATTGTATTGTATTGTATTGTTTTTTTCAGGAACCAGTTTAGCTGCAAAGTTCTTGAGACAAAATGGTATCACACTTTTTAAAGTACGAGAGGAGACTGTCAAATTACTTGGAAAATCAGACATGTACTTTTTTAGTCCTGAGCATCCTCCATTCACTGAACCAGCTCAGCGGGCCCTTGATTGGGCTATTGATGAGAAACTGAAGTCAGGTGACTTTCTTTCTTTTTAACTATAAGATTTCTTCAGCTAATATTATGATTTTAGCCTTGACACATACTTGATTACTAGGAGTATATTTAGTTATGCACATTAAGTTAAGTGATCATTCGTAGGAATTAGTAGCAAGTAAACTTGTAGTTGATGGGGATGGAGACTTTGTGCTTGAGGTGCATTCTATATATTCTATTTATATCAAGCATCGATAGAGTGGACTTTTAAATGCATAGCAAAAATGGTATATGAATATTTTATCCTTTCCTAGACATACCGTCACGAATCGCCATTGTGATCTTAACGATGGTGGTAGCAACTATTTCTATGAGCTTGTTATAAAATATTAAAATGATATGTAGTTTATTGCTTAGTGCTGATTTCCATCTTATATCTTGCTGAAAATGAAGTTAAAAATACATGTAATTGTACTAATTAGTTTTGAATTCTAACCGAAAAGAATACTCGTTGCATAATGTGACAATTGATTGCTGTTTGCAGAGAAAGAATTAAACATTTATAAACAAATTCCTCCTGGAGACACATTACAGATGTGAATGTTAAAACTTATCTAATTACAATAAAATTGGTAAGAAACAAATTCCTTAGTTCAAGGACAAACACTAAGCTATTACAATCTCGGCACTGTCATCAACTTTAGTTTATTTATATACTAGCAAAGATGGTAAGCATGTAAAAAATGTTATGACAAGTGTTTGACCTTATATATTGTATCTATCCAGATCATACTATAACGAATCGCAGTTGTGATCTTAACGAAGGCGGTAGTGACTGCTCATGTGCCATTGCTGAAATATTCAAAATGATATATAGTTTATCGCCTTATACTGATTTTCCATCTTAAATATTGCTAGAAATAAAGTTTATTCCCTGTTCGTCATTTTGAAACATTAATGAATAATCTCATTTTTGGATGTGACAATATAATGAAAGCAAGGGAGATATAATTCAATATTTATGAACAAGTTCCTCATGTAGACTTGATGGCGAACGGAAGTCAACATAAAGGGGATATAATATATATGTTTTTAATTTGTTTAAACATATCTAGGGCGGAGAGATATATTGTATTTATCTACATGTTTTATATGTGAGGTTAGGATTTTATTAAATATGTAGGTTATTTATAATAAGCCCATTTGTTTTGGGCCTTGTCCATGAGGTTATATTTCTATGGTCTGTACTCCCTATATAAATCTTGTAACCCTTAGAAATTATTGTAGACTCAATTAGTGGAATTAAATTAATATTTTGAATTGAATCTCTCTTGAGTTGTGATCCATAACTTTTCTCCCTTTTGTGGTTGGGAAACTCTTGGGATAGTGAATTTTCTGTGGTTAATCTACCTAAGTTCTATTTTTTCATCGTTCTTAGTTCACATATTCATCATCCTTATAAATTCTGTCCTGCATCTAGACTTGTCATAATGTGAACGCAGAAAATTTATCTGTTTACAACCTATATAGGTTGCTGTTCTGAACTGGTGATATTGAAATTTAACTCTGTTCTGAATTTTGGCACTGCAAGAAATGAATTATCTTTCATATTATTTTTTGAGATGTTTCAGATATCGCAAGTACTTATAATGAAATCATGTGAACTGTAGGTGAAGATGGAGAAGTAACTGTTGCTCACTTTCTTCTGGGAGTATGGTCAGAGAAGGAATCAGCTGGTCACAAGATTATGGCTGCACTTGGTTTTGATGATGCAAAAGCTAAGGAGGTTGCCAAATTTGTAAGTATTAACCTGCAATTCTTGGGTGCTACTTGATTAGTTTCTTCTATGATTATCTATTAGAATTATGATTGTTGGTTGCAATTATGATTATGCAGATGGACAAGGATATAGATTTGGGCTTTAAGACGAGAATTTAGAGAGTTTTTCAAGTGGGAATTTTCTTGCTTCGTAAGCTTCTTAAGAATTTTCCGGGACATATGCTTCGGGTCCGTTAACACTTATGTCCCATATATCTTCCAAGCCCGTAATGCTCAAGGATATAGAAGTGGGGAAGTTTTAGTTGCACATTTTCTTCCAAGCCTGTAATGCTTTTCAATACTTTTCATCTGTGTCATTTTTCTCTTGTCCCCGAAAATTAGTCGATTCACTAGTCAAACTTGCGATACTCGCAAATACAACAAAGCACATGTACCTGACAGGTGTTTGTTGATCTATGATGTCTTTTCTACTCTTCAATTATCCAGTTTTGATTTATGCATATGCAAAAGAACTAAAATCATTGCAAATCTAAAACCTAATTTAGTAAATGTATGTGACCATGACTACAATGTTAGAATAAAAGCAGATTTGTAAGTGGTATGTTCGAGTTGAGTAAAATAAGTATCTCTAATATGTAGTTTGTGAGTTGTGACTACAAGTAGTGATATACGAACTCGAAAACTATGAGCTCAAATTGAGACGGATTACAAGAGTGAAGAACTCGAGTAACATCCGACTCGATTCCCACATAGATACCCCAAATCTAACTAATTAGTTGGTTTTAGAAATGAAGAATGAACCCAACTTGCTTCTGAAGATCTTGGATGTAGGCAGAAAAAGAATGACAGCACTAGAAATAAACAGAAGAAGAATCTGTATAATGCATCGAAACAAATCCGAGTGGAACCTTTTACCCACTGAAAGATACGATAAGGAAATTAAACAACCACAATATCATTAATCCCAATCCACCACTTCCACCAAAGCATTTTCCAACTTGAAAACAATACCAATAGATCTCAACAATTTCCCTAATATTTTTAGAAATCAAAATACAAAATTTACAAACTAATTTACTTGAGTCGAAATTTAAGGCCAGGTGAAATCCTCTTTGTTCCCGCTGCTCCAATGCGTGTGTATTAACTTAATTTTCCTCCATGGCTCTCCATGTCATCATGTGGCCACAAGTTATTATTCATCCTCAACAAACAACTTTCTCTCTCATTGGTGTTTTTTTCATTAGTCTATTACATTATATATGTAATGCTTTCAAACACCCCACCCCCACGAACCTCAAACACCACTCCTTTCTCCCTACTTGAATTATTACAACTCCCTGCAGCTCTTTTCTTAAATCCCATTCAAACTTGTACCCAGTCCATCACCCCACCCCCCATATATCATCTTGCAAACGACTGTTGATCGTTTACTCTGTACATATTTATAATAAATCCATGGCACTCGAAACATGGCTACTTAAGGTAAAGAAAACTATATCAAACACTCTCAATTCTACTAAACCAAACACAAAGCATCTGGTCAAGAATTCATCTAATGTTGGAGTCTTGGCCTTGGAGATAACTACCTTCATGCCCAAACTCATACATCTATGGCAATCTCTTTCCGATAAAAATATTACTCACCTCAAAACTGAATCTATATTACTCCTAGGTGTCCACAAGATTGTCTCCGATGATGAATTTTATCTTCTAAGCCTTGCTTGTGCTGAGATGGTTGACAATCTTAACCTCCTAGCCAAGTCATTGTCTCGACTGAGCAAGCGGTGCGAGGACTTGAATCTTCAGTCATTTGATCGCTTGTTTTGTGAGTTCTCTAAAACAGGGCGTGATCCTTGTAACTGGATCATGAGCTGTAAAGATATGGAAGCCAAAATCAAGAAAATGGACAAGTATGTCAAGACAACTGCCACCGTATTTAGAGAGCTAGAGGAGCTTTTCGTCGTGGAAACTGTTGTTAAAAAGACACTGAAGTCGTACAAGGAACACCAGGCATCAATCAAGCATCTTAAGATCATCGACCAACAACAAAAATTAGCTTGGCAAAGACAGGAGGTCAAGTATAAAAAGGAGAAGTCTTTATGGAATCGGAATTTTGATACAGTTGCAACATTACTTGCTAGATCAGTGTTCACAATTCTTGCACGGATTAAGCTTGTTTTCGGAACAGGCCATGCATATACAATTCCAATTACTTGTCTACCTCGTAGCCTCTCTGCTTCTGCAGCTGTCTATCCATCTGAAAATCATTTCGATAAACCTTTAAGCATGGTTTCAGGACCATTAATCATGGTCAAGGACTCCAAGCAACAAGAAGAATTACAAGCCTCGTCTCAGGGATTATTAGAGTTGAACTCTAAAATATTAAAACCATCTACAGGTACACTTGGTGCAGCTGCTCTGGCTTTACATTATTCAAATTTGATAATTGTGATGGAAAAGATGATAAAGTCACCACAGTTAGTTGGATTTGATGCAAGGGATGATCTTTACACAATGTTGCCACAAAGTATTAGATGGTCACTTCGAGGTAGATTAAAAAGGGTAGGATTTACAGCTACTGATCCGGTTCTTGCTGGAGAATGGAGGGATGCGTTGGGGAAGATATTGGGGTGGTTGTCACCTTTGGCGCAGAATATGATAAAATGGCAAAGTGAAAGGAGTTTGGAACAGAAAAATATGACCCCAAAAACGAATGTTTTTTTGTTACAAACACTGTATTTTGCAAACCAAGAGAAGACTGAAGATGCCATAACTGAGCTGCTGGTAGGTCTGAATTACATATGGAGATTTGAAAGAGAGATGAATGCTAAGATTTCAGTCCAACATAACAGCAATGGATTCTTAACATTACATAATGATGCTAGTTAATTTTTTGGATTTCTTCATCTCCACTTTGATTCATTTGGTATAATTTTTCTTTTGGTCTAGTTTGGTCTGATGGATATATATATTAATATCATCTTTTTCCTAATATTTTTGTTTTTTAATAGATTGAACTCACAAGGTCAGATTTGCGAGGTTTTGTTTTGCTTCCTAATCTGATCTGTCTATCTGTTGTAATTATGTAAATGTTTATATATATATGGGACATGATTGATTCAAAATCTAATAGGAACCATGTGAACATATTATTCTTAGAATCTGGTATTTTGTTAAATCCTGTAATCCTGTGTCATAATTGGATTCTAATCTAATTTAAGTAAGTTCTACATATCATTCTACAGACTACAGTATGAATGATTAGTATATAGCTTTGAACCAATTTAAGATTGAATAAGGTCGATCTGTTTTCCACCTTAATTACTACAGATGGCAGCTTATAATTCTAAATTTATCTTTGTTTTACTTCCACCATGTCTCGAGCAATAGCTCTACTGTGTTCGGCCTTGCTAATGTTTGACCTTATGCTATTTGTTCTACATTTACAAAGGGTCATGTCTCGACAAACGTATATTACATCATATTAATCTCAAACAATAAGGGGTGGAAAATGTGAAACCTAGTTTTTTTCAGCACTTATATTATCTGTGAAAAGCTGCGGAGCAACAGTAGTTGTTAGCAACTCAACCCCGTTTTAATACTGATGCTGCATATAACATTCAGATCATAATTTTGAGTAAATTTTGTCTTGCATGGAAACTTAAACTTAAGAAACAGAACATCTAATTTTGATAACCCTCTGAGCAGAGTTAGATCTAATACAGATGCTAGAACGGTGCCTAGTATATGCAAGAAAAGCCCAAGAAATGGGCACTCAGCCAATTGTTGGGTGCCCACAGTCTTTAATGGCCTCCCAACAAACCTTGGTCCAATGATTTTAAAAGACATCACATCAACATGCCCAAAAGTTCTGGGCCTAAGATGAGGTAGTTTTATCTACTAGTCACCCCATGTTTATTTTCAAGATATCTTTTCGTATATTTATGTTAGGATTTCAACTCAGCATTTCTCATAAGAATTGAATTCTTCTTCATCTTCATAAATATTTTTGTTATTTGATTTCTTAACAACCTAAAAGGAGTAACCAAAACATTGCAGATAAAAAAAGAGTACTTGATAATTTATGTGATGTATTTAACTGCTTTTCTTTGCCCAATCACAGCTTCGCTTCATATATTAAAACTCTAATGACAAGTTCTTGTTACCTACTAACTCCAGCCAAGTGAATTAGTTACAAGAACATAAAACCACTCTTGAATGTTTTTAAGTATTTGTTTTAGTTGCAACCTATATAATAAGAGCAGGTCTGCCTAATATCCTTCTACAAAACATTGGTGCAGTTGGCATTTGTAAATAGTGAATGCCAAGATTTCTAATCCACAAATACCACCACAGCTTTGTATATATGTACTGCACGAATATGTATATGGATGGACAGTGCAAGCTGAAAGATCAAATAAAACAGCCAGCCTTCGTGCCATTTATTTGGGAAGTAAGACCAGGTTTTCCTAAAAAGGATTGGAAGCATATACGCTCTATTAAGCCAGCTAATCCAATTTCTCTGCCTCCAGTCGAGCTAATTAGCTCAAATCCATTCCAATGGGAAGAAATGACAGAAAAACCTCTTAATTGCTTACCAGATGAAATGCCAGATGCAGGTCCGTTACTACTCTTACTGCCGCCACCTAATCTAGTTGAATCTAAATCACCTACACCAACAGTGTACTCCAAAAATATTTGGGATGATGCAGATGATGCTGGATGTGACGGCGATGATGAAAAAGATGAAATGATTGATCCATACCTTGATGCATGGGGTTTTGAAAGAGATGCGCAATCGATCAGCTCAGCTCCATCGCTTTTAGCCAATCGACTAATACCAACTTCAGTAATATCTAGTGCTGTTCCGGTGGAAGAGACTGGTCTGATGGGTAGGACCAATCTCCAGCTACAACAAGCAACTTGTTCTACAATATATGAGAGTGACAGCAGTACAAGTAGCTATGCAACAGGCAACACAAGCCTAGGTGACACACCAATTTTGGAATGTCTCTTTCCATTATTATTGCGCAAGTCAAGCTTCCTGGAAAAGCTTGGATGTGAATATGGTACTACTACCCCACAGACACTGCCAAGCACAGTACCAGGCACGGATCCAGAACTTGTAAGTGGCAACAATCTTGTAGAAAAGAGGCCATTAAGTCTTGGAGAGCAAATAATAATCAGTCGAAGAAAAAGCTACCACAGGAGAGCTACTCTAATGCGAGACCAGAATCACTCTTTGGTAATTTTATAAATCTAACTTCTTGGCAATGACATAATCTAACTTTCAATTACATTAAAATATTTCCAGCAATACCAATTAATAAAAGCATAATGCATTGATGAGTCTCTTGAACAACAAAAACTGACTCGTAAATTATCAGGTCCTTTGTACATTATATGACATAAATAACAAATAAATCAAAAGAACCTTGGCTGTTTCTCTACATTATCTACAAGGATATAATCTTGCCTGAATATCTTACTCGCAGGAATTTATGAAGAAAAGTGTACTTGGTTGTTGCATGGTGGGAAGTGTCAACAACATGAAAAGATTGCAGGGGAAGTGGAAGAAGCACCTACAACTGAAACCAAGTAAGGAAAGTACCTTTGCAATGTTCTGCTGAATTTCTCCTTCAGACTGCTGCATATTATTTTCATTTCATTTTATGGATCATTTTTCAAAAATATGAGTTCTTTCACAAGACAATTATGTTCTGAATATACATCGAGATGCTCCTCCATTTCCAAACAATATCACGTGTATGTGATCTTTATATATATCATAATAAGGGGCCATTATCAAGCCAATGAAGAAGATCCTGAATACAATAATCATGGCATTTCGGTCTGCGATATGCATAATTGAGTAATTTCCTGAATCCTGCCCATAACAATAGGAATATCATTTTCTTGTAACGTAGTAAAACAACACCTGAACCATCCAGGTTCAATGCAATGGCAAGCTGATCCTGGAGTTATATTTATCTTAGCAATATTTATGAGTTTATGCCAAAGGGCAAGTTCTCCTTTCTCATCACATGGACTGATATATCCACTCATATCAACCCAACAGTACAATCCTCCACTGCTCATTGTGCACTCAATCCCCAATTGTTTCAATCCTTCCACAAAAAGATCGTACATTTTTGTCAGCCTCTCTTGATTGATCCTAATATATTGTTGGATGAACCTTTTGTCTGAAAGCATTGAAATTAGTAGCTGCTGAGTTGGAGTTGAGATTGAACAAAATCTTGTCAACTTTTTAGAAGCTGCCAAAACATTTTCATTGCAGGAATATATGGCACCTACTCTGTATCCGGGAAGAGACAAGTCTTTGGACAACCCATATATTATATGGACCCTATCCCTATCAAAATCTTCTGACTGCAGAATTTCGGCCATGCTTACAAATTCGTCATTTCTGTAAATAGACCCAGCAAATACCTCATCTGATATAATATGAATATTCTTCTCTTTGGCAAATGTTAAGAGATTGTACAGCAACTCTCTGTTTAGTATATTACCAATAGGATTTGAAGGGTTTGATATCAGAATCCCACGAACCTTTTTCCCTCGTTTTCTTGCCTGATTAAATGCTTGATCAAGAGTAGTTCTACTCAAAGTAAAGCTATCAGAGCTACTACAGTGAATAGGAATCAGCTCAACTCCTGTCCGATATGAAACATCCCTATCAAACCTGTGGAATGGTATTCTATAATATATTAAAGCTCATCATAATAATAATCAGAACCAAGTAACACAAGGAAAATGACTGCTCAATATCTTATAAAAAGATGATTACCCAGGGTAATATGGTGCTGGAATGAGAAATGCATCCCCGTGGTCAGCTAAACAAAAGCAGAGTATTTCAACGGCAGGGGTTGCACCAGACGTTAGCACCAGCTGAGATGGGTTTAATGATATTGTTCCTCTCATCACCTCAGAAATAAAACCTGACATTGCCTACACAATACAAAGAAAAATAAAATATAAACCTTCAATAGTGACAACTAATATAATCTCAAGGTAACTAGGTAAGTTTTGACAATGTAAAGGGTATCATGAACTAATGAATCAACATTATTCAATGGTACAACATCTGATTATTGGTCAAATGAGTGAACATAAATTACATTAGAATTTAAGATCAAAATTGAGGAATAAGAAAAATGTTAAAAACCCCAAATTAGTTCCGCAAAAAACTTCCCGAATGCATACATTGGTTGTAAAAACAATAATTGAGATTGGTTGTAAAAATAATAAATGAGATGGCCCCCCGCATTCACATCAACAGCATCAAATCATTTTGGAGAACTTTTTGGGTTCCTTAGCATTACTCTGAGAGATTATGTAGTTGAAGTATGAAATATAATTAACAAGGTTTTAATGTGTAAATGCACATATATAAACTTGCCACTTTCATATCCATTAATCCATCAAATGGCTGGTAGGTTGCAAGACCGCTGACAGTCAAGCTTCCTTGCAGTACGGAATCATTTGAATTTTGAAGAAGCCAAGACTCAATTAAATCCAGTGACAACTGCAAACAAATTACAAATTCAAAAATAATAATGTCTCAAACATGGTGTAGAGCATAATACTAGTACATTCACCCATAAAATTAAAAATTACATTAAAAAAAAAAAATGACACGAAAATCCAATTGTCATGTACACTACTGGTAAATAAAAAAAATAAACTTAGAAATGAATGCATACCCTATTTTCAGCAATTCCAAGATCAATGATACCATCCGGATTGTGAAGAATGTGATACGGATCGGAGCGTGCCATATCCATTCCAATGTAATAAGGAGACTGATTGGGCTTAGCAATTGGGCTGGCCCTGGATGACAACTGGGCTCGGAGTGGTGAAGAAGAGGGACGGTGTCGTTTGAGGTGGAATTGAAGGAAGTAGAAGAGAGCACAAGGCAGAATTGAGCCTAGTACTAAACCACCGCGTCCATGAACTATTAGTCCTTGTAATGGTACAATCAGTCTCATGATTCCAAGTTGTTCTTGTTGTATGTATAGATAGATAGATTGTCAAACTACAAGAGAGGAAAGTACAAGTGTGCTGTGTTGTGTTTCAGATGTTGTTTTGTACCTTGCTTGCTCACAGAGATAACCCCAACAAAGGGTTAAGTGCC
>PHNY01293452.1:13082-30655 GCA_003724115.2 Anethum foeniculum | reverse complement strand
AAGTATAGTTCTATAAATTTTTTTGGAAATTTTTTTCTTCTGTATAAAAATATAATAGTTTAACTTTTATTCAGAAAAAGAAAATTTTAAAAATAAATTATGGAACTATATTTTATAAGAGTCTTAAAATGCTGACTAGTGCACGGTTCCCAACGTAAAGAACTTGATGGACAGAGGGAGTACAAGGTAAGTGCTAACTAAGTAATGTGGAGCATCATCTACTCAATTATTTACAAGTATTAGCTACATGGAAGTGGTCCACATTGAGTTATTTAAACTAATGACGATCTTCAACTTGAGCTTTGGTTGAAACTAACACCAAGTAACACTAACCTTGCTCAATACAAAGGCATTAGTGTGCAAAGAGCAATCAAATAAAATTGTATCATGTTAATTTATCACAATCTTAAATATGTGACTTGCATAAAAAATTAATTTTCCAAAATTGTACGATTGCCTATATTATATAAAAACAAAATTTTGCTTTTTTGGGTAACATAAGTATGTAGATATGATACAGAAAAATAATGATCTTCCGAAAGAAATCCTACTTAATCTAATAACATTCTATTTAATTGTAATGTCATTACTGAATGCATTTATCTTTTACTTGCAAGCAATTAATTTTGTTTAACATTCTACCAATAGCGAAGCAATGTTACTTCTAAAGGCTATAAAATTTCCCTCTGTTTTGGGGCCAAAATGTTGAAATCTTAAATTTAAACACGCGCGCGCACACACACATTCATATTTTTATTTTATACGTACACACGGGATTGAGATATTTATGAAAGACTCAACCAGTCAAAATCAGCTCTATCTATCATGGGCATTAAGATATTGTCATATAGCTCCCATCATAATTTTCTCAAGTAAAGAGTTCTGAAATTTTAAATGACAACACTGCCGTCATTACAATTATCTGAAATTTTTTCTTTTAGTAATATAGCTGATTCGCTGGAATGTGTAGATAATACTGCAGTCGAATACAATTATATACAACTAAGCAACATGAAAATTTTGGGTAGAACAGAATTCATGCTTAGAGCACCTAAAAGATTAACAAGGCTAACCTATGAATCGCTTCTTTCAAAGCAGGATCCAAATCACAATCATCGTCTTCCTCAAAAATAAAGGTCTCATCTCGAGTCCCCGGTATCTTCAATGTTTCAGCAGCGGAACCGCCAACATTTGCAGAATCAAAAGCACTCGGATCCTAAAAATTGTCAATAAATAACTTCTCAATTACTTAGAATCATGCCAGAAACTATACAGTAACACTACGCAATATGCTCGGGATTAAGGTGCAATAAATAACCAATAATATCACAATGGAAATCATGTGGCTAACCTCATCATGGCTCTCAATGACTTTTTTTGAAGCAGATGCTTCAGATGTAGAAGAAGCAATACTGGAGGATGCTTTCTTTTGTGCCCTTTTCTTGCCATTTTTCTTCTTCTTAGAGGTTCGCGTGTCTTCAAAAGTAAAGTAACTAATCAATGTTAATGTTTACATGATGAGAAGCAAGATACTATGCATCACTTTTCCCACTACAACACACAACTGTAGCGTATGTAGAAAAATATAAGGCAAGGGAAGTTCTTGTATAAATTTTCTAACTACGATGCTTAATTGTAGGGTATGAAGCAAGAATCTACGCATATATTTCCAAACTACCATCCATACCTCTACACACAGTAACAAAGGTACAATTAGAAAGATACCATGAAATAACCACACCACAGAACACAAAAAATATTACATTAATCTACTATAACAAAGTAAATTAATTGTACATTATCCATATCATTTGAGGATGTCCGGATGTGCAAATCACTTTGATGGGGTAGACACATTTAAACTTAAACATCAGACTTCAGAAGAAGAGCTAAAAAGTCATTTTAGGGTTTAAAAAAAACAAGGATATATATATGAAAGTAAAGAAAATCTAATATTAATTTAAAATCCTTGTATTATTCTTTGGTCAGGTTTTGAGGAAAGTTTAATTCTTTAACAATTTTATTTCCAATTACGACAAGTTAAATATAATCACATCACTCGGAGCAGCAATTACTCTTCCCTTCTTGTTAAAGAGACAAATGGAAGTCAGAAATGGGAAAGAGAGAAGTCATGAACAAAACTCAAACTAAACTGGCAAGTGCTAAATCTTGCTGATAATGAGTAAAGAAAAGTGTAAATGCAACCTGCTAACTATTACTAACTATTCCTTTATACATTAACTATTGTTGTTAATGCATAACTATTGGTAGCTATTCCTTTATGCATTAATTATTTGCTGTTAATGCATAAAGCAACAAGTGGTGAAGTAGTTAATCCATAAAGGGAACAAGGGTTGGTGAGAATCAAAACTTTCTAATCCTTACAAACATATCTCATCTCAAAGAACAATTGAGAACCTTCACTCATGGCACAGGAAGACCACGAAGACAGACAACAAAACAAGGATAACCAGCAAAAGCTTAGAAATACACAATCCCACTATAGAACTATAAAAACAATGGTCTACCCCAATGCTAGATGAGATTTAAAAAGACCTATTCCTTGAAACACTGTGATCTGTACACCCGGGCAGCAACATATGAAATTATAAAGTACTTCAATCAATAGTTATTTAAGCATGTAAAAAAGTTGTGCATAACTAGAAATGAGAGGAATAGGGGAAGTTACCTCCATCTCCACCATTAATGAATGAAACTAGGTCATCAATTTGACGACTATCTTCTTGTTTCCTAGCATTCAATCCAGCCATGAAGTTCTATAAATTTGGAGAATATCTAAGAATTAAACTCTGTACAGTATTATGAATATTTGACTAAATCTTCAGGCTGATGGAAAATTCACCTTTAGAGATTCTCTATTTCCTTTACAACAGTCTGCTTCTTCTTCTTGTACAATTTTTCCAATAGCCTGATTCTTTGATCATAAGCCTAGTGCCCCCGTGGCTCCAACTTCTCTACCTGCATCAGTTGACATAATCAACATAATATGAAACAAAAGAAGAAAGCATGACATGTTTCAACACTGAATATCAGACAGTAAGTATGCTGGTTAAAGAAGAAAACCTCAGGAAGATCATCACTTAAATTTAACATATGCCATATCTCTTCAGAAGAATTTTTACTAATCCTCTGTGCCATTGCTTCACAGGTGCAATCAATCAGCGATCTCAGTTGCAGGTAGTTTGCAAGAGTAATTAATTCACAAAGACTTCTTGTATCCATCTGAAGGAAGTTTTCATCAAAAGCCTTGTGCTCCTATCCAGAGGAAAAAAAAAGAACTTTTAAATTTTGAAAAGTGTTTCCACAAAGGAGATTCTGCCACAAATTATACCACAAAATTCAATAATTTGTCTGGCTATAAAATATTGATATCCATTTGCTAGCATTGTTCCTGGTAATGGATTTGTACTGAAAGAGTTGTCTGAATCTTTACATACTGTACATTTCGACATTATAAAGATGATTTTTTCATAGCCCCGTATTTTATTTATATATATAAGAAAATAGATCACTCCAATGCATTAGTCATTCTGGAGATCTTGCGTATGGGAAAAAGTAAACAAGACTTTACAACAGTCTTAGTCAAGAAAAGAAAGGACATAGACCATAAGGTTCAAGCAAAGATATCTAACAGGGGTGCCAAGAGGGTGTCAAATCTTATGTGGCAGGGCACTCTTGGGTGCCAACTTATTGGAGTGTCAAGGGTGCTTCAAAGGTGCCAAGAGAAGTGGCCAACTTTTGGCACCCTCTTCGCACCCCAAAAAATAGCTAAACTACAATTCTTACATGAGATGTATATATGACTCTTATCTCTTCTATCATGTTTAATTAATTAATTTATTTATTTTTGATATCATGTAGGGACCATTCAAGCACCTTAAGAAGGTGCTACCTGTTGGAGTTAAAGGTTGTCTACTTTGACATGGATGAGAGACAAACTAAAATATTAATTTTTTAGATGAGTTGACAATGTTTGGCACCCTTTGGGGTGCCTCTATCGGAGATGCTCTAACCTGGTCAAAGCGTCGTACTTGATGATATCGGCAGTAATTAAATACTAAACTTAAAGAGGTTTCTCGAACTCTTGGGAGTAGTGATATGGGATTGTTCTTTGAAGCTCCAAGACCCAATTTCATTTCATCATTAATTGTAGGGCATAATACGGCAATGTCTTGTTCCACTTCTTGTATACAACCATCAGCGGTATTTTGAGAATTAGCAACAAGGTCCTTCGACATAGAATCATAGATTTTATCTCCTTTCAGAATCCAAGTGTAAGCAGTATTTTGAGAAGCTGTGAATGACCAAATAAATATAGTCATACGAAAAAAAAAGTTGAACAAGGAAATTAAAATAAAGAACATTACCAAAATCCTTCTTTTAAAAGAAATCCTCTCTCTATCTCTCTCAAATCAAACTATATCTCTCTATGTATATATGGATATATTTAAGCACAATATGTCACACATTGTTGATGCTTTCATATATATATATTTGTATGACAACTCCTTTGGATAATCAATCTTAAGAAAGAGTACATTATTGTGTATTTGCTTTTTTTAATTTTTGTTGGAATAATTGTTTTTTTCATATTTGAAAGTGCATTTTAAGGTACATTGCTCGTGATAGTATTACTTGCCAAACTTCTGCGTGTCAACCTTTTTATGAAGGTAGAAACGGTTACAGAAAGAAACACATTTACATTCATTACATTTTACATCCTCCATTCAACTTTTTAATTCTTATCTTTAAATGGGACCTACATCTTATTTAAGCATTTTATGTATTCTCGTAATAGACGTTATTTAAAGTTATCATCTAATGGGACCTACCTCTACATCACATTTCTATCATTCTTCTAACGATTTTAGTTTCTAACACTTGCGTGTAATTTGACTCACAAGATTGCAACCCATTTAACGAGAACAAGAATGACATTTTAATACTTTTTGTATTAAAACTCATTCTCATTAATAAAGTTAGAATCTCATGATCGAAATGGCATTGTAATGGAACTCATTGCTCAAACTTTATCACGACATATATTCTTGGTAACCACAAAATCTGACAAATAAGGCCAATTAGTACAATTAATTTCCTATTACAATGTATACTATAGGTGAAAAGTGAAAAAAAAAAATTTATTATAATGAAACTTGTTCTCGATTACAAATGAAAAAAGGCTTATATAGCCAACTAGACAATAATAAAGGAAATATTATCTTAACAATAACTCCAAACACAATCCAAACTTAAAGCCTTTGTCCCAAATATAGGAACCTCTGTTGTAACTTTACAGAAAGAAACATTGCTTACTAGCTGTACTATACATTCTTAATAGCCAACTGGAGGGCAGAGGACTAAAAAGAAATACAGAGTTGTGGCATGTGTTTGCACTAAGGAATACATGGAAGCCAAGAAGAAAGTGAACAAGGATAACTGACAAAGTGTGGCAACTGAGATTAGGAACTGATTATGAGGGACAATGGGGCCTATTGTGGGCAATGGTTTGATTGCAATTTAAGATATTGTATTGCCCACTGTGCCCCTTGCTTCCAACATCTAAGCCAGTTTCAGCCCCAACTGTTATATTGGTACAGGGACTCTCTAGTATCTGGTTAATTAACATATGCAAATACTCTTGTATATCATCACTTGTTTCATTTTGTAAAAGAAAATGGTTGTCCCCAAATAACATGAAGTACCAAAACCAAACCTTATGTACTCACATATGCCATTAAAATTATATACATTTATGATTCAACCCATATTTCCCATATTATATCATCATCCAAAACACCATCAAGATTTAAGGTAGTTTACAAAACAAAGAAGCAGAGGAAAAATTAAAATGTCTGGAAAATTCCTACAAGTCCAAAACTTTCTTGGGCTCCAAGTTACTCTACGGTCACCAAACTTAGCCATAAAATTCCCAATTCTGCTCTCTTTTTCCTTTTCTCCCATTACAGTATTGGCACAATCAAGTTGAAGCTTCAGAATCAATACTTTTGCAGAGCAGTCTTTCGATACTGAGTAAGAACAGGATAAATATTGGCAAACGCTTTATAAATCTCTTCCCTTTTCTTGGCTCCAGTAATAACAATCTTCCCAGAAACAAACAGAAGAAGCACAACCTTGGGATCCTTCATCCTATAAATCAACCCCGGAAACAACTCAGGCTCATAACTCGAAAACGCAGCATGATTGATTGAAATTCCCTCAAGCCTGATTGGAAATTTCAAGTCACAAGAGCCCACCATGTTCTGTATCTTAAACTCTTTAAATCTCACAGTGTACCCAATCTTTTCAACAATTCTCGCAAACTTTCGTGCAGCCAGTTTAGACTTCTCCTCGCTTTTCGCTCCAGTAACAACAAGTTTACCAGAAGAGAAAATGAGGGCAGTTGTTTTGGGGTCTTTTACTCGCATAATAACAGCAGCAAATCTTCTAGGGTTATACTCCGCGTTTCTTGCGCTCAACGCAATGCGTTTTAAGTCCAACTTACAATCCAGGTTGACAGTCGATACTATGTTCTGAATCGAGGGCACGATTCCCGAGGGATGATCCATGAATTATATGCAGGTTGTTATTCGAGTTGAAGAGAATTTGTACTGAGAAAGAAAAAAGTTGTGTTTTATAAGAGTATAAGAGTGGAGGTTTTTGGGGTATATATAGACCTTTTTAAAATCCTAATTCCTAGAAGATTTGTGTTCTAACTTTTTAAAATCCTAATTACTGGGGGATTTGTATTCTAACTTTTTAAAATCCCCCAAGAATTAGGATTTTATTCTAACTTTTTAAAATCATGACCTAAATGCAACTAAAAGAATTATCAAAACAACCGATACGAGCACCAAAAAGCAGAATAATCAATGAATTAATTACACTGGAATTTGAAAATATGAGAATTAAAAAAGCAGAATGATCATGAAACAAAATTAGGTTAAATAAATAAATACAATGTTTTATATCTATAGTCACTCCCTCCGGCGGGTGTTAAACTGGACAATAATTTAAGTTTAAGCCAAACAAAACTTAAAGCCAATTATGCGCCCGTCCGGAAAATCTTATTAAAATAAGATAATTATGACTTAAAATAAATAAGTACTATAAATAAATGATAAGTTGATATATATATATTTATAAGTTATATTAATGTTTGGATAAATTTACTTTATAAGTTAAATTTTTTATTTAAATAAATTACAACAAATAATTAGTAAATACAATTATCTTAATTTATAAATTTTAAATTAGAAAAACATTTAAAACTTATATTTTAAAATTAAAATTAATAAAAAAATCAAAAAATCAAAATAAGTTGAAAAAAAATACGTCATTACTAACTTTCAACTTATCAGCTTATAAGTTGAATTTATAACTTATAAATTTGGTCGACAAACACTCGTCGATAAGTTGTGACGAGCTTATAAGCAATATAAGTCATAAGTGGCTTATAAGCCGTCACCCAAACAGGCCCTATGTATGTAGTTGGCAGTGGGCCAGTGGCTCGTCAAATAAAAACAAATATGTAAATGGCTATGGAGTTTTATAAAAAAATAATCTATAATAGTTTTCAAATTTAATATATAATTATATAATATGCATGTGTCGATTTTTTTGTCATTAAACTATTATCATTTTTAGAAACTTACCACTCAACAATTTCTTTATTAAATACAGTCATTAACGTTACATACATTTATAGTTTTAATCATTCCGTTAGTTATTATATTTAAACAATTAAAAAAGCTGTCAACATGCATTTGTTTGCTTATGTGTACTGATGACATGATGTGGTTATATAGTTCTGCTATTTTAAACCACCAGGTATATTATCTATATATAAGTCATTGAAATGTGGGGAATAAAACTAATTAGGATTTCGAATAAGTTCAAATTAATGGTTTGTAGCATGTCATCTTCTTCGATCGATTATCAAGCCAAGCGTAAGGATATCGTACGTTACACTTATGGGCTGAAACACCAATTTGGACATTATCAAAACCTTGGGTTCTTTTTAGTAGTATCTAAACTCTGATTTTGAAACCCTAATTTTATGTTTAGTGTTTATGAAAGAGAGCTTTTGTTGTAATTGTCTCCATATCCATCGCTTATTAGAATTACACTTTATTTTATTTTATTTTAATTAATTTAATGATATATTATTACATATCATCCGTCAGGTGAATTTTTCTTGCCAAACTGGAGCAAAACTTAACGGATGTTAAGTATTTTTAACGGAAATATCAAAGTGTAATACAAAAATTAGTTAAAGCCTAATTGTGAGAAAAAAATTTGTTGGGTGATAAATTTTTAAAAGTGATAATAATTTAGTGCCAAAAAAATCGATTTTTCCTAAAACGAATAAGTATAAAGGAATAAGGGAGTAATTTCATCGTTATAACACAACTTATTACATAGCTGGGGGCTGGGATTTCGGTCATCACAAATTTAATTAAATAATGATACAAATATTTATGATTTTATATTTTATTATATAATATAATAATTTTATATAAGTTATCTACAATTTTATATAAACTACAAAGACAATGATACGTTGATTCTAAGACATAATGTTTTTACTTTACTTTTATTTTATTACTTTGTATTTCAATATTCATGTTTAGATTTGGGCTTTTGAATTTTATATTTTTGTATTAAATTATTGTATTAAAGTTTTATTTTTTATTTAAAATACTAAAACTTATATATTATGATTTACCAAAAACATCACCAACATCCAAACACATAAATAACTTATAAATAATGACTTACGTATCACTTATATTATAATTTTTTTTAAGTCATAAGTTATTTTTTTTAAGAAAACGCAGACGGGCTCTTATTCTTTTATGCAGACCTCATTATTCACAGCAGTGAGCCAATAGAAGGTTAACTTATATGAGTCCTTAAGCATAGACGATAAGTTAAAATTTAAAAAGTTTCGTTAGTATTTCGTTAATAATTCAATTCCTGACCTTTTAATTTTTTAAAATTAAATTGTTAATAATTGTTAAATATAATACCAAAAGTTATTATATAAATAGTCTAAAATTCGACTCTCACCAACAATCTAAATTATTTTAAAGTAAAAAGTTTTAATAGAAACAATGACCTATTTACTTTGCGGGTCTATAATTTTCAGAATCTATTTTATTTAATTTTGTTTATGAGCCTATCTATTTTAAAACATAATTTAATAATTCTAGCTATTTCAAAAAATTATTTACATACCTAATTATTGTAAATAGCTATTTTGATTAAAGATATATTTGAAAATACTTATCGCGAATACTTACCCTTTTAACAAATTCATTTAATAAAATATTAAAATAAAAATAATAATATAACAATCATTTAAAAAGACCGTGTGTCGCAGGTCTTATAAACTATATTTTACTAAACGTTGAAAATCTTAGTGATATTCGTTAATCATCGAATTGTCTATTCTACTAAAATTCATTTTAAACTATCAATAAAATTCACATCAAATAGATAAAATTCACATCAAATTGTCTATTCTGCTAAAATTCATTTTAAATTATCGATAAAATTCACATGATCAACATCCTCAACTTTCATTTTACTTGCTCCTAAACAAATCAGGAGGATCTGTAACAGAAACCAACATCTATTAGAGAGAAGATTTTTAGCACTTTTCTTATTGGGTAAATAACAATAAACTAAATCAACGAGGAAAAGAAAAGAATGAAAAATGAGTAATTTTCTTTTCTCTCTCAATCTTTCCAAAAGTGAGAAGAAGATTTTGGGGATAAATATACAAAAATTTTCTTTCCAAATCTGTAGAAATCTTTTCTTTTCTTCCTTGAAAATATATTTGGGAACAAGCTGAAGAAATCAAATCTTCAAATTTCTTTTCTCTTCTCTCCAAAAAAGTTTCTGGAACATAGCGTTAAGCGCTTGTCATACCACAGAATCGATATATAAGTAATGTACTTTATAAACAAAAAACAAAACTATCCAAATTGCAATTATACAAATGATTGAAAGTAATTTTATTTTTTTTGCTAAATAAAATGATTTAAAGTTGATAATCAACTTAAAAAGTCTAACTGTGACCCAGCACAACAAATTCAATTTAGACATAGTAAGCTGGCCATCATCTAGTTTCCGGTAAAGGAACTAAAAGAACAACTGTAGCACAGCAAGAAAGAAGAGTACAGTAGAATCAACTCATAAGCCACTCCCAGAAGATACTGCCGAATACAAACCAGTAATTCACTTCCAATCATATGCCACCATGGTATAGTCCTGTCCTTCCAAACATAATCACAAGTCAGGCTAATATTAGCAAAGCAGAAAACATACGCAGGCATAATTAACACAGTAATTAAACATGAAAAAGTTCTTAGGGAGCGAGAACATGAACTTCTAAAGAAAGTGAAAGTGTGATCATTATATTAAATAACAGAGCAACTGACAAGAAAATAATAGAAGGCGACATATAATGAATTGCACCAAATGAAATAGTAATAAAAATTCATCCTGCTAGGGACAAAAAGGTGACAACTGGCATAGGTGATATACTGAACCACAGCAAATGATATATTAAATTATTATTCAGAATTCATCCAGCTAGTCAAAAAATAGTCCTAAAATTCTAATACCCAAATAAAACATGTCCCTGAAAAAAAAAAGGGACTTGTGCCTTTGTCAAGGAGGCAGGAGCCTTTCTCACAGCATATATGTATGCAGCAGCAAATGACATAATAAGAAGTCATCCGGCCTAAAAACGAGTCACAAATTTCCTAAAACCAAATAAAAACGTGTAGATTAACACCCAAATAAAAATTTCTCACACCAATATGCTACAAAGATAAAAACTGATTACTGGTTTCCAACAGGCATATATTTTTTTCTATGCACAAATAACCAATGATAATAGGATGGCAAGGTTGACAAAGCAAGACCCAAAAAGTAGAAAAATGTTAATGTATTGTACATAAGAAAGATATAGGGGTCAAATGGCACTTATTAGTTGCAAAGACAAAATACAAGAACAGAACGTAGCTGAACACTAGTCATGAAGTTCGCCCAAATTTCATAATTTTTATCCTGTGTCATGACTAAAGATAGAAGAACACGCACAGACAGTTAAACATTTACGTATGCATTATTTGAACTAAAACCAAGTATGAGTATGATAACTTCATTACAGTTCTGAATTCGGAAATGCTTAAACAATGAAAGTAGCTTCAACAAAATACACGCGCGCGCGCACACACACACACATAAATGTATATGATACATCAGTTGCAAATTTATAGTTATTTTCAAGAACGTAAAAAAGTATGCAAAGCAATATCAAGAATAGTTATTACGACTAATTAGGTCAGTGGCTTTTAAACATTATTGCACAACCGAAAAAAAGGTAAACAAAATTGTACCTTGTCATTCATTCAATTCCCCCGGTAGGTAGAAAGAATCTGCTTTCTTGACTCAAATAAGATCAGCATATTCTAAATTTAATCTCCGGGCAAGTTCTACTACTTCCCTGCACAAGGAGGGAACCAAAAAGGAGTCAGACATGGAAAGAAATAAGATCAATATCATGCTAGCTATCGTGAAAGTTGAGGAGGGCCACTTCTACAATTTTCTGAATCCCATCAACCAGCAAAATAAGAAACTCAATATAAAAGGAAAAATTGTAGAACAGTTGAAGCTGATAAGATGCATATCTACAACAAAGTCACTCAATTGAAAATGCAAACAACAATCGCATAAAAAAGAGTTATTGAACTGAACTCTCATATATACAAAATAACTAAAAAAGTGCTAATGAGGAGCAGGACTATTCTTGCACTTTATAGGGCATCGAACAAGTCATCCTTGTTGACCAAACCAATCTGACTACAATTCATGTGTTAGGAATGCGGACTGGAACATAAATGAAGGTGGAACAGTAACTAATACATACTTTTTATCAAGTGTACTCTAGTATTGATTAGTCTTATTTTGATACACAAAACTGCAACACCAGAACATCGTACGGAACATTTTAAAATGATAACTGTTTCCTATATGACACTTTATATGAGAAGATGCAACATAAAAGCACTAAAACTCAATATTTTTACATGAAGAAGTTCATAATGTAATACTTAAGTTTTCACAAAAAGGTTTCTAAATGCGTGCTTGTTTTCCCTGTGTAGATGCCGCGCAATGCGTGTGAAAATGATACAATCATGAATGTTTAGATAAAAAAAAAAATGAGTATATAATGAGCCGCAGTGTGCAGATCGTTTCACCCAAAAATGATGCCACACACTTGTACATTGTTTTAATGCATGCACATTAAATAAGGTAACTTATATATGTATATAGTTTATTATACATACTTATGTGGCATATATAATGAAGTTTATTTAACTAAGCTTGTTTTTATATATCCTCCTGAATTTTGCTATTAATTTGACATGTATGATTAAGTGTCTACAGTTCATCGGTAGCAGACACTGTTTAACTAAATGTACAATGAACATGATTATACAAAATTTCACTTGTGCAAAAGTTGCATGCCTAGTACCCGCACCCGTCTCCAATTTTGGATCCATATTAAGAAAAAATAGATTTAAAAATTAACAGTCCGATGTTTGGATCCGTGCCCATTTCCGACACCTTACCCTGAGTTCACGTAACATAGTAAAAAAAGTGACATTGTTCTTTAATAAATTATTAAATACTAAAACATGTAGTTCAGCTATTTCAACTAACTGTGCAAATTTAAGTCCATCATCTCTAATGAAAGAAGGATCAAAAATTTCCACACAAGCATTTAAATCTACTATTTAATCATTCAAGTTATTAAAATGAAAATAAACTAAATAAAGATGCCAAAACATGTCCACACAAGTAGATTTTTTCTAAAAACAAAAGATAAGTTAAAAACATTACTTACCATGTAAACATGATAGCAACGTTGTAATTAAAAAAAGTTAATTAAATTCACAATAATAAACAAATTGATTAAAGTTCCTAGTTCCAAATAATTACATATAATTACAAGTAGTTAAAATTGATTATTTTTTCCAAATGATTTTGTTTCTTAAAGTTCCTAGTTCCAAGTTGAGATAAATTACATATATTAGGTTCCAAGTTGATGCAAACAAAAGAATTGATAGATTTAAGTTGTATATACTTGTAAATAATCATTCATGAATAAAATGTATTATAATTTGTAAGAGATTGGACTGTTTTACTTACATTAGACAAGTAGATCAGTATGAATATTCTACTTTTATGGAAATAAAGTCATAAAAGTTATTTCCTTTATTTAAAAAAGGTAGTGTATTGATATTGGAAAGCAGACATAATTAAGGATCAGTTGTTTTTCCTTAAGAAATTTAATCAACTTCCTAGTAAATTCTAGCAACATGGAAGTGGTCCACATTGAATTATTTGAACTAATGGTGACCTTAAAGTTGGACGTTGGTTGAAACTAACACTATTCTCTCTCAAAACAAGGGCATCAGTGTGCAAAGAGCAATCAGTTAAAATCATGTCATGTTCAGTTTATCCAATCTTAACACATTGACTTGCAAAATAAAAAATATAAAACTTTATAATTGCGTATGCTATACATAATCAAATGCACCACTGCTTCTTTGGGCAAAACATAAAAAAAATAATGATCTTCAAGAAGCAATCCAACTTAAGGTGCTTTAATCGTAATGTCACTATTGTATGTTTTTATCTTTTAGTTGCAACCAATTAATATATTCAAACCTCACAATCTAGTAGAAATATGTAATTTTATTGAAAATTCTAAACAAAATTAAATAATGTAATTTCTACAGGCTCTAAAATATCTCAGTTTGGGGTCAGAACATAAAATTTAATAGTTAAAACACACACAAGAACATTCATATTATATTTTATACAATTTCCACATAGGACTGAGTTATTTATAAGTAAAGAGCTCCGGATAGATTGTAAATGATAAAACTACCGTCAAATCATCAATACAATTATCTGAAAGTGAATACTGTCTGAAATTTTCACTTTCAGTAGAATAACTGATTCGCTAGATGAAGTATATAATACTGCAGTAATATACAACTAAAGCAACATGAAAATTCGGGCATAACAAATTCATGTTTAGAGCACCAAAAAGATTGACATGGCTAAGGCTAACCTATGAATCGCTTCTCTCAAAGCAGGATCCATATCATTATCATCAAAGTAATTTCGAACAGTGAAGCTCTCATCTTGAATCCCATATAGCTTTAATGTATCATCAGGGGGACCTCTAGCATTTCCAGAATCAATAGCATTTGAATCCTGAATAAACAATTTTTTAATTACTCAAAATTATGCCAGAAACTAGACAGTAAAACTACGCAGTACGCTATTAGGAAGAAGTGCAATATCACAATGGACATCATGTGTCTAACCTTGGCATGGTTCTCAATAACTTTCTTTGAAGCAGATGCTTCAGATGAAGAAGTAGTAATACTGGAAGAAATTTTCTTTTGAGCCCTTTTCTTGTGATTTTTTTTCTTCTTTGAAGTTTGTGTCTCTGCAAAAGTAATGGAACTCATCAATCTTGTTACATAATGGGAAAGCAAGAGTATCTTATGCATTTCCTAACTACAACACAAGGCTGTAGGGGGTAGGAAGCAAACTATAAAGGGAAATTCTTGCATCAATTTTCCAACTATAATGCACAATGTTAGGGTATGAAGCAAAATAAGCAAGGGAAATCCTCGCATCTATTTTCAAACCACCATCCATACCTGTAAAGAGTAACAAAAGTATAACTAGAAAGATACCATGAGATAACGACACCACAGAATACCACAGATATATTACATTACTCTATTATTACAGAATAAAATGCTTGTACATTATACATATTACTTAAGGATATACTGATGTTCAAATTATTTGATCAGGTAGGCAAGTTTAACCTTTAAAATCAGACTGCAAAAGAAGAGACATTAGTGATACATCAAAACAGAGCAAATGTCATTTTAAGGCTTGGAAAATAAGCGAGAACATGTATGAGAGTAAAGAACTATAATATTCACTAAAGGAAAACATCCCAGCAACTTCGTCCAGATTTCATTACTTCTTTAATATTCTGATCACTAATAGACTTCTTCTGTGTTCCACGTGAGGCTAAACTTGGTTCTCTAGCACAGTATAAATTATATGTAGCTACTCGATAAGCTTCCGAGAGTGGTGTAAGATAAAATTGTCATAACTCTTAAGATTTAGAAGGAACATGATGGACACTTTATTGTGTGAAGAAAACCGTGACTCCTGGTACGTTATCTACAATAAAATTATTGTATTATTCTTTGGTCAGGTATCGAGGAAAACTCAAGTGTTTAACATATTTACCCAAAAGAAAAGGAATTAAATATTAGCACACGTAACTCAGAGCAGCAACTATGCTTCTGTTCTTGTTGGAGAAACAAATGGAAGTCAGTAGTGGGACAGAAAGAAGTCGTGAACAATATATTCAAAAAAAGTCTACATAGGGCTACTTATTGCTTTTTACGAATAAAGGAAAGTGTAAATGCAACCTAAATATTTCTTTCTGCATTAACTGTTGCTGTTAATACATGAAGGCAACAAGTGCTGGTGAAAATCAGAAGTGTGTAATCCTTTCAGACAGATCTCAAATTGAAAAAATAAGTCAGGAACCTCACTTGCGGCAGAGGAAAACCGTGGAAACAAACTACAAAATAAGAATTCAAAGACAATCAGCAAAAGCTCAAAATACACAACCCAAATACATAACCCCGCCAAAGAAATATATAAACAATAGTCTAATACACTTCAAGAGTTTTAAAAAAAATCAGTCCTTGAAACATTGTGATTTGTACAACCGTGCAGCAAAATATGGAATTCTACAGTGCTTCGATTACTGGTTACTTAAGCCAGTAGAAAAGGTATGCATACTACAAATGAGGGGAATAAGAAGAAAAGATACCTCCATCTCCTCCATTAATGAATGAAACCAGGTCATCAACATGACGAGTATCTTCATGTTGCCCAGCCTTTAAACCAGCCATGAAGTTCTATCAATTTAGAAGTTAACCAAGAGTTAAATTTTTCTAAAGAATTATGATAATTCAACTATATCTTCAGGTAATTCTTTTTCTAATGGAAAGTTCACCTTCAGATTTTCTATTTCCTTCACAACTGTCTGCTTCTTCTTTTTGTACAATTTTCCCAAACGCCTGATTCTTGAATCAAAATCCGAGCGCCCCGTTGACTCCAGCTTTTCTACCTGCATTAGTTGACATAATCAACACAATATGAAACAAATAAATTGAAAACGCGTTAGGTTTCAACACCGGACATTAGACATGAAGTATGCTGGTTATGCGAAGAAAACCTCTGGGAGATCATCACTTAATTTCAACATATGCCAAATCTCTTCAGTAGAACTTTTACTAATTCTTTCTGCCATTTCACCACTGGTGCAATCAATCAGCGGCTTAAGTTGCAGGTAGTGTGCAAGAGTAATTAACTCACAAAGACTTCTTGCATCCATTTGGAGGAAGTTTTCATCAAAAGTCTTGTGCTCCTATTTAAAGAGAAAGCCAACTATTAGATTTGATATTTTATGTACTTCATCAAGTGCTACCGCAAAGGAGATTCTGCCATCATTGAACCACAAAATTTAATTTAATTTGTCTGGCTAAAGACATTTGATATTCATTTGCTTACATGGTTCCTAATCTTTACATACTGGATATTTCCAACTCTTTAGAGATGAATTTCTCATAGCCGCATATTGTTATTATTCATGTAAGGCAGACATGGAGTAGATACTCTGTGATGCATTACTCGTTCTGGACAACTTACATATGGGATAAAGTAAAGAAGACTTTACAACAGTCTTAGTCAAGGAATAACGGACCATAAGGTCAAAGCAAAGATATCTAACCTCACATGAGCGACTAACTTTGTGATATCGGCAGTAACCAAATACTAAACTTAAAGAAGTTGCTCGAACTCTTGGGAGTACTGATATTGGACTATTCTTCGAAGATCCGAATCCTGATTTTATTTCATGATCAAATGTAGGGCATAATATGGCAACCTCTTCTTCTACTGCTTGTGTAAAACCCTCAGCAGTTTGAACCCATACATAGGACTTCATAGTCTGGATTCCACAATAACGAAATACATATTAAAAACCATAGTGCTAAAATGGTACAAAGTTTACAAAATATATGGCAGTAAAACACAAATAATATACTGTATGAGATCTCATCTTTCAACATATATACTGTGAGCAAATTAGATACCTCATGGAGCTTCATAAATTTCGATGAAAAGTTTGCCCTCAAGTAACATCTGTGCATTTATCTAATATGCTTTAGACTACCTTTATTCTTCCTTCATTTCCAAATATACAGATTTATCAATTTGAAGAAAGAGAAAGCACATAAAAGTTCGTAGACAGGAATGTACATGTAATTTTTGTTGTGTATATAACTAAATACACATTTTCAGTTTACAAAAATTAAAGAGGAAATGAAAAAGAATTCGGAGAATAGAAGCTT
>PHNY01293452.1:1615-13001 GCA_003724115.2 Anethum foeniculum | reverse complement strand
GAAAATAATGGAAAGTAATTTGAAAAGATAATGCATGAATATAAACATAAGGTACAAAGAGTGGGTGGTGTATAAGATTTTTAGTATGAGGGTAAAAGTTAAGAAAGATTGCTTAGAATTTTGACAGGAAGAAAGAAAAGTGAATTCTTTTTTATCAAAAATATATCAATCAACATGTTGATTTTGTTGTTGCCTTTAGCTTTAATGTCCGTACATCTTGAGAACTAAATATACAATATAAAATGCTTTAACCAACTCCATTTTTAATATAATTTTTGAAAAAACAAAAGTACTCTAGAAAGTTCAGTCCAAAACAGAGAATCATCAGAACAACAAAATATATCACATATTTATTTTGGTTTAAAGAAACATATGGAAATGTTTTTCAGATAAAAATCACCTTTGAAGCTTTTCCAAGATTTCACTTTGCAGTAATAACAAACAAAAATTATATAAAGAATAAAGCAATTACAGAAACTAATTAAGTCAAATTCTTGGTAAGTGATTCAAATATTTTTAAAATCACTATTAAAGCTCTAAGAAACTGAGATTCAATTATTCCAATAAACCAAAACAGTCCACTAAGAATATTAAAAAGTAAAGAAACTCTTCTACTACTATTCAGATCCAAGATTGCCAGCTGTTACATGGTAAAAGAAATTTATGCAGGTAACAGAAAGGGAGGAGAAATGACATGACTAAAAGATAATGGATGATAAAAAACGTCACTTGTTCTCAGTAGTTGATCAAGTAGTCGATTATACAGAGAAAATAAATAGATAACATGTTATATTGAATAAAGAAAAAAAAAATAACAATATATAGAGACCATAATTTAACACTACCTCTGGCTTCTTCCCCTCACTTTCAGATTTCAACATGGAATTGGCAACAAGGTCCTTCGACATAGATTATATCTCCTTTCACAATCCAACTGTAAGCAGTATTTCGAAAAGCTGTGAATGACCAAATAAATATAATTATACGAAAAAAAAAAAAAGTTGAACAAGGAGATTAAAATAAAGAATATTACCAAAATCCTTCTTTTAAAAGAAATCCTCTCTCTATCTCCGTCAAATCAAACTATATCTCTCTCTATATATATGGATATATTTAAGCACAATATGTCACACATTGTAGACGCTTTTATATATATTTGTACAACAACTCCCTTGGATAATCATTATCTTAAGAAAGAGTACATTATCCTGTATTTACTTTTTTACATTTTTGTTGGAATAATTGTTTTTTTCATATTTGAAATGCAAAAAGGAATAAGATACTCTCCAAGTAGTGGGTCCCACCAATTAAAAAAGTCCTGAGAGTGACAAAAATTGTGAAATAGAGGTATGTCCCACTAGAATAATATATATATATATATATATATATATATATATATATATATGTATATATATGATGACAAATTTTATGTCATTTTTCAATAAATTTAGTAAGGCCTTCAAAGAAAGTAAAACTCCCTCTGTCCCTCCAAGTTCTTTTTCTTTACACGGGGACAGAGGGGTTGTCACGTATTTTAAGGCTCCTATAAAGTATAGTTCCATAAATAATTTTAAATTTTTTTGTTCTAAATAAAATTTAATGTTTAAAGTTTTATTGAAAAAAGAATATTTTAGAAATATATTATTGAACTATACTTTATAGGAGCCTTAAAATGCATGCCAAGCATCGGAAAAAAATTGTAAAGAAATGAGGAGGGTGGAGGGAATATAAGACAAAACAATTCTAACTGGTGGGTCCTACTTTAACAAAATTTGACATTATAAGGTACATTGCTCGTGATAGTATTACTTGCCAAACTTCTGCGCTTCAACCTTTTTATAAAGGTAGAAACGGTTACAGAAAGAAACAGATTAACATGCATTACATTTTACACCTTTTTATAAAGGTAGAAACGGTTACAGAAAGAAACATATTAACATTCATTACATTTTACATCCTCCATTCAACTTTTTAATTCTTATATTTAAATGGGACCTACCTCTTATTTAAGCATTTTATGTATTCTCGTAATAGACGTTATTAAACGTTATCATCTAATGGGACCTACCTCTACCTCTACATCACATTTCTATCATTCTTCTAACAATTTTAGTTTCTAACACTTGGGTGTATTTTGAATCACAAGATTGCAACCCAGTTAACGAGAACAAGAATGAAATTTTAATACCTTTTGTATTGAAACTCATTCTCATTAATAAGGTTAGAATCTCATGATCAAAATGGCATTGTAATGGAACTCATTGCTCAGCCTTTATCACGATATATATTCTTGGTAACCACAAAATCTGACAAATAAGGCCAATTAGAACAATTGTTTTCCTATATATATCAGTGGAATTTATTTTAACATAATTTGCCCCACTAATTATTACTCCCTCTGTCCCAACCATTTCTTTACAGTTTTCTTTTTGGGATGTCCCATCCAATTTTTTACATTTCAAAACTTACCTAAAATAGTTAATGGGTCCCACCACTTTCTCACTTTTCTTTCCTTTTCACACTACTTTTTACTCCACTATCTCCCTTTTATACATTAAAAATCAATGGATCCCACCACTTCACCCACTTTTCTTTCTCTTTTATACTACTTTATACATATTTTCTTAACCTCCGTGCCCAAACCATATGTAAACAAATGGCCGGGACGGAGGGAGTATTGTTTTTCTCGTTCTTAATAGACCAACCTCTAGTTTAAATCCTTGGTTAAAAAAAATCATAACATGGATAAATGCATAGATTTATTACATAAAGTGACTCTCCATCGCATCACAGTTCACTCCATGCGTTTAACTAATACATCAAATATAATAAATCGGTAAATCTATTCCTACATGACAACAAAGGTATCGTAATGATCTCTTATTTCGAACTAGCAGGTCATATGTCCGAAGCACAAATACTTGGGTTATACAAGGTATCCCCGTTTCGGATCCTTGACAACCAAATTTTACCAATTTTAGTAGATAATTGCTTGGATAACTACTTTAACAATGAAAAGAAAAAAGAAAATTGAATTTTCTCACTTAATTTCTTTTTGTTTTGATGATTAGATTTTGAATTTGATTCAATTCACATTAAGGCCTTAGTTCTGATAGTAGGTTTTATCATAGAAAGCATCACATCAATGATCAAACAACTATCTATATTAAATCCTATGTAGTAAACAACCTTATTATCAAAAAATTTAAATGTCTCTTCTCACATTAGGCATTCGCACCCCTGCATTGTGTCCTTATTAGCTTTTAATATGAAGCGGCGGAGGAAGAGGAACAAGAATTTGAAGTGAACAATGTTAAAATCAACTTTTAGGATCAAAATGTACATATAAGCAAGAAGATGAATCGATAATTTTGAATGTTTGTATGTTTCAGATTGATTAAAACTATAAATTTTGGTTTTCCTAACTATCTATGTTTCATACCATTAAATGGTTGTTGGCCCCAAATGGCACTATTTGGGAAAGAAATGCCCCAAATGTCACTTTCTGTAAATATGACCCTAAATAGCACTCCAAACGCTGAATCGGGTAGCGTTTAAAGTTTTCTGACTATAACGCAACTTCATGTTGCGTTTTGATTATTTTTTTTATTTTTAAAACCAAAACGCAACATAAAGTTGCGTTACCAATTTTTTTATTTTTTTCAAATGATCTAAACGCAACTTTAACGTGCGTTACCACCTTTTTCTTAATTTGAGGTGACGTTTTGCACTTTAAAAAGCTACTTTAAGGAGTGTTTTGTTCAGATTTTATTCACATATTTTAATATTTTTAAAATTCAAATCGGGAATCAGTGAACACCAAAATAATAAAAACCGTTAATAATTAGAGTTTGGTTCCTAGGGTTTCGGGCCTAAAGAACCTAAACCCTAGCTTTAATTAGGGTTTAGGCTCTAGAGTTTATGGCCCCTAAACCCTAAATCCTTAACCCTAAAATCGTTGTACCTTTTATTAATTTCTTTTTAAATGTTTCTAAAACCCAAAAGGGGATCGGTGAACCCTAAAATGTTAAAAATTGCTAAGTAGTTGTGTCTTTTATTCAATTTTTAAATATTTATAAAACCCAAAAGGGGATTATTGAACCCTAAAAAATTAAAAACTGTTAATAATTAGAGTTTGGTTTCTAGGGTTTAGGCTCTAGGGGTAGGCCCTAAACCCAAAATCCTAAACCCTAAATCGTTGTGTTATTTATTTATTTATTCTAAACGTTTTTAAAACCCAAAAGGGGATTGGTGAACCCAAAAATGTTAAAAATTGCCAAGTATTTGTGTCTTTTGTTCAATTTTTTAATATTTCTAAAACTCAAAAGGGGATTATTGAACCCTAAAAAAATTAAAATTTGTTAAATTAGAGTACACTACTAAATTTTTTTTAAAAAAATAATATTAAAATAAATGTAAAAAACGTAACATTAAATGGTATTTCAGGTCTCAAAACGACACACAATAAGAAGTGTTACAAAAAAATTAAAAAACAAATCAAAAACGTGACATAATGTCACATTTTGCAACTCCAAATGCTAAAAAGCTAGTTTAAGTAGCGTTTGGTTGAGAAATATTAAACGCTGCACGATGTAGCGTCTTAAAGTGCTATTTGGGGCCAGTTTTTTTATTTTGTGCCATTTGGGGCATTTTACCTCCAAATTGTGCCATTTGGGGCCTTTTTTCCTATTAAATCTAAAATTTTAACTATCAATATATTAAATCTAAAACATTAAAATTTGGGTAGTCGGTAGGTCGGACGATATTTGGCTCAAATTAAAAACAATACGAATATGGATTATTTGATCCTTTGGCCCTACTAAAATTATGGAAAAAGAAAACATTAACCTTTTAAATAAGATCTTGAATAAATTATGCTTTATGAATGAGTTGTGGGATATTTAAAGTAAATTTTAGATATTATGTACTCAAATAAGATTATGTTTTTTCTTCTAACTAAAAAAGATGAGCTTTTAGAAGTAAGATAGTATGTTACAAAATATAGGACATAACAGGTGATTTAGAGATTATATTATGATATACGTAATTAAGTTTCCTCATTTTTCTATAAAAATAATTCAGTGTGATTATCAAGGTCACTCTAGAAAATTTTTCTATTAGTGTGCCTGAAAGGTATTCAAATTTTTCTATTGAATATCACTTAGAAATAAGCACACATAGAAATTTTCAAATAATTGAGTAATTTGGATTACCCATTTTTTTAACCAAAGAAATGCAATCAATCTCTACCGTTGACATTATAAAAGAAAATTATATTGTTACCAGTGTTATTAAACGCGATATGCGCACTGAAGCGCAAAGGCCTGCTGGAGCATAAGCACAACGCGCAACGCGAGAAGCGCGCTTTTTGAAAAAAAAACGCAACAGTTAAAAACAAATGTATAAAAATAAATTTAACATGTACTTGGAAAATTAAATTGTCATAAAATATGTTAATAATAACCAGATTCAAATTGAAGGCAAAAATATGAAGTGTTTGTGACAAAATAAAGATTAATAATCATCTACAAAGTCCCATAAACCAGTCCTGGACTTCTTAATAGTTGATAACTTGACAAAAATTAAAAATCATCATCAACATAAACTAAAAATAGTTACAATTTATACAGATTAGTCATTATCAGTATAACAAATATGTGTATAAAATAAATAAATATAGTAATATACACACCTATAGATATATATACTAAGTAATCATCCTCACAATCAGTATAAAGACAAGATACAAGATCGTGTATATATGTGTGTGTGTACAAGAATCAGTACCAAATAGAAGATGAGAAATCAGGACTCAATATGTGTGTATATATGTAANCTCGTGTTTGTAGATCTTGTTCAGTATATATGTGTGTGTATCGTTCGTATGATATGTGTCAGTATGTTTTAGGGTTTTTTATGACCCTTTTCTTTAAAAAGACCCGGTCAAATCAACTGCCTGGTCAAAAAAATTGAAAAGCGCGCTTTTGTTGCGCTTCTTGCATCTCGTTTAAGCGCATAAACGCACAAAAATGTGCGCATCAGCAAAGTTGCATCGCATAATTGAATCAAAGCGCTTTAGCCTCGCATCGCATCACGCATATGCGCGCGCATATGCGCGCTTTTAACAACACTGATTGTTACAAAATTAATAATCTATTAGGTAGATTTACTAATCATTATACACTATTATTTTGACATGATTTTCACGTTCGTATGGTCGGATCATTTTTTCATTAAATAATATTATAAGCCGTGCTAATAGAGAACTTATCTATTGTGGCCTTTATATTCTCTTTTCCCATATATATATGTATGTAAATAAATATTTAGGGTAGTTTAATTCAAAATGTAGGAGGTCTTTGCTGGCTTTTTGCTGATAACTGAGTATTTATAATGCAGTAATATGAATAATCACGATACTGTATTTTTTAAGTTTGTATTCAATCATCAAGGTTCAAAAGGATGCCATGTCCAACTTTAAATGCCAAGTAAAAATGTTTTGGAAAATGATGAATAAAAAGTAAAATATTGCTCCTGAAGAGTGTAACAATCACGAGACAAAAAACAGCCAAATAAAACAGTTCACAGGTTACCGAGAAAAACCTGGCCATTTTTTCCAAATTTTGCTAATGTGGGACAAAGACTAGCTTCTCCTCCAACACTTTTGTCCAAAATAAACTTCTTTATCACAAAAGAACTGACTTCCATTTCATATCTGGTACAGATCACAGAAAATACATGTAAAGAAAATGATTGACAAGTACTACAATGCTTGTATTTTACAGCATTAGACATTATGTATTTCAATTATTTATATATGAGTGTAAATTTAATGGATTTCCATTTAAAATCATTACCTAAATGCAGCTAAAACTCCTAAAAAAATTTATCAAAACCACCAATATGATCACCAAAAAGCAGAAATATTAATGAATTATACAAAGTATGAGAAAGTATTAGGTTAAATAATACAGTTAATACTGAAAAACCATAACTACGTAGGCTCCATCAGATGTTTAATATCTCTACAAGTTGTGAGGGATGAGCTACCTTGATTTGAGTAAGGACCCATGATCCACTAATGGAGCAATTTCTGAAGTACCCCCTTCAGCAGACAAACAAGTTTGCCTGGAACCAGATTTGGTTATGTATAAGGCCATCTCCAACCTGACAGATTACACTGCAATTGACCAATCCAACCAAACAAAACGGCAGTTGAAGTCGCCACAATGGTGTTTAAGACTCCAATGAAGTTGGAGGACGGCATGCTTGTGCAAGATGATATTCTAGTTGGACCGGTGACTAGCGTAGGGTTACGTAGTCGACATCTGATAGCTTTTACAAGACAGAGATCTGTCAGTCAATGAAAATTTTGGTAGTTGCCACAATGGATCCAAATGTCAGGTGATACAGATTATAATTTGATTTTTACAGAAGCTTGCACTGCAAAATACAAGTCAATCGGTTAACTTATGGATTGATGATAATTTTATATGCCAACAATAATAATCGAAGCTAGTGTCAGAATTACACAGTTACACTTCGGGAAAGGGAGATCTTCCTAAAATTAAATATAAAATTCCTTCCGTATGCCAAAAAGCTTGTTTACGATACATTTGTATGTGAACTATATGCAAACTCATCTTCTACCTTCACAATTACAAGTGATTAGCATAAAATTGCACAGCATAATGATAAATTCACGACATTATACACTTACACTTGAAATCGTTTACCATTATATACCACTACGTGTGAAGGTTCAAACATTGTTTTCGAGTACTGGTTACAATTTTAGACAATTACTCTTCGGTACAAGTTATAAATTTAAACAATTACATATTTTGAAATAAATTCAATCTCGAAATGTTACATCGACTTGCTAATTCATTTTCGAAACGCTACATCGACTTGCTAATTCCGAAGAATCATAATACTATATATTCTCACTTGTATAACAATCATCATGATAAAGTATGAAACAAAATTAGGTTTAATAAATACAAGTAACATTAAAAAAAAGTGAGAATTCATAGAATACATACAGATGCTTTGGTAGAATTGTATCTATATTCTGAACATGTTGCTGGAGATGAGTTGAAGTTTGATTTACGCCGGAGTGACTCATCAAAACAAAACTTAAAGCATTATGTAATTGAGGTTCTGTAAACATTATTTTAGTTCAACATCACGACACATTAATAACGAGATATCTTCAAATTTAAAAATATTAATATTGTTTTAAAATAGACTTAGATATTTTTTTAACCAAAATTAGTAATCGACTTAAAAAATATGTAGGCTTGGCTTAAATAGCATTTGTAAAATAAAAAAAGGAATATGAAATTGACCAAAGGAACTTGACTAAGATTATGGGCCTTTTGGCGACTACTTATAAGTTAAGTTATTTCTCATAAATCTGTAAGAAGTTTATAAGTAGAATTTATAAATTAAAATCTGATAAGTTGAAAGTTAATGACAACGTACTTTTTCTAACTTATTTTAACTTTTTTATTTTTTTAGTAATTTAAATTTTAACATATACATATTTAGATATTTTTTATTTAAAATTCATGAATTAAGATAATTGTATTCAATATTTAATATTTTTTTTATTTTTTAAATAAAAATGTCACTGACTTGTAATCATTTTATCCAAATACTTATATAACTTACGAGTATTTATCTACTTATCACTTATACAGCACTTAATTCATTTTAAATCATAAGTTACTTATTCTAAGATTTTCTAAACGGTTACTATAAGTTATCACATGGTCTGTTTGCCAAAGTTATGACTCATATTCTTATCGACAAGTGTTTGTCTATCCAACTTATATCTAACTTATAAGTCGAATTTACAACTTATAAGTTCATAAGTTAAAAGTTAGTAACGACGTACTTTTTCTCAACTTATTAAAATTCACCATGCTGTAGTAAAAAATAATTCAGATCTTATATTATAAAATTGTATATTTTCCATATTACCATACAATATATTATTGATATATTATTAGTCCTGTATATGCGCATACACGGGGATAGGGCTGAGCTAGAAAACCGAACAAAGCTGAAATTGAAACCGAAACTGTACCGTTAAAAATCGTTAAAATCCGAACCGTAAAAAACTGATCCGAAACTAAAACCGTAAAATTAAAAACCGAAATCGAAACCGATTATCGGTTTTGGTTATAAGTGAAACCCGAACCAAAAAATCTGATCCAAACCGATAATTAAAAATAAATAAATCAATTATATTTATTATATATAATATTTTTAAATTAATAATACACATATTTGTTTAACGGAAGTTAGAATTAGTAGTAAATAAGAATGTTGGACTAGGCTTGGGCTTCATCCTCCAGGCTTTTAGCAGTTTACTCTCGGATGCTATTTTTTTTTTGTTGGTACGAGTCTAAAGTACTCAAACAATGCTAGTGTTATATTGTTATTGCATCCCAGTACATTAGTGCTAACACTCTGCTAATCACAATGTTCCAGCCAATTTGCTGGAGATTAAGTACTGAATGGACTTGTGACAACTAATGGATAATATGTTTAACATTTATAATACACTTTTAGAACTCATTTCAAATTTGTATATTTTGGTCATCAAATATTGTCATTTTGTAATTTATTATGAAATCATGTATTCTTAGTTCGAAACAAATGTACTTTGTAATTTGTATCCTAAAAAATTCTACTAATCGTATTCATTTTGTCAATTTTATTTGAGGCGGTTTTATAACCGAAACTGATCTGATAAAAACCAAACTGAGCTTTTTAAAACCGAAACTGAATCGATAGCTTCGGTTGCGGTTTTAAATTTCAAAAATATGGGTATACAGTTTCGGTTTCGATTTTATCCAAAAACCGCTACGATCCGACCTGCCCTGCATGGAGACACCGTCAAATGCTTTATAAAATTGATATTTAAACTCACTTGCGAAGCAAGGAAAAATTTAAGCACACGTCAATATACGAAACGAAAATGCTTCAGTTCATAATTATGTACAAAATTTTTCATAAAGACATGTGTGATTGAAATGAGTTACGTTTATTCACAAAAATAATATTAGTTGAAATATCCCACCTCAAAAATACTCTACCATATTTGTTTTATTATATCATTTTATATAAAAAATTTATAACTAATTTTATACCGATAACACCACTTTTATACAATATTTGTTTTATTATATCATTTTATATAAAAATTTTATAACTAATTTTATACCGATAACACCACTTTTATACAAAATTTGAAGACACAAGCAGCAAAAAATTTACCACAGTATTCCAAATTCAAAGTCATTTTAAAAGGAACATCTATTTGGACTATTCAATCGGTCAATAACATGCAAACTGAAAAGCACCCCCTTCAATTATTTTTTCCAACACAAACCATAAACAAATTAATTCTTTTGCTTTGTCATAAATAATCTTTATACTACGTCCATCAATTTGCTACTTCTTCGAAGGCCACAAAATTGAAAGTGACCATCACAGCAACTTACACAAGCTACACTTTAAATCCAACCGACGTCGTTTAGCTACTTAAATGTCAATAATTCATCAGTCCTGCACCTTTCAGTCCTCTGGTTGAAAATTCCATTTTGTTGTCTTTCCAAGTTGCACCTATCTTGACTATCTTGACTCTTTCTATCCACCTTGTAATATAAAAACCCATTCAGATTCTTCACATTTCATCAAGTTCTTTAAGCTTCTCTTCATTCTTTTCAAGTGTCTGCTTGAATATTACAATATTCTTTTTAACAAGAATTTTGTAGCTCTAATATCACAACGTCACCAACAAAAATATGAAGGTTAGTGTGTGTACTAAGTTTTTTTAACATGCTCCTTGTTGTTTTATTTTTAATGGCATTCTCATTTTGTATTACAGAGATTAATGATTATAATTCATGTTTTAATTGCAGAAGGTTGTAATGAAAATTGAGTTGCATGATGAGAAAGTGAAGCAAAAAGCCATGAAAATCGTTTCTGGCCTCAACGGTAAGCACATATTCAAATCTTGTACTATACCAATATGTCTCACCCGAAAATAGGGTCTTCGTAGGTACTTGAATATTTATGAAACACTAACGTTATTATTGTTTGTCAATTTTTTTCAGGAGTGGAATCAATTGCACTGGAAATGAAAGACAAGAAACTAACTGTAGTCGGTGACATAGATCCGATAAAAATAGTGGCTAAACTCAGGAAACTGTGTCACACTGAGATATTGACAGTTGGACCTGCTAAAGAACCCGAGAAAAAGAAAGATGATGGTAAAAAAGATGAGCCCAAGAAAGATGAGAAGAAGAAAGATGACGGCAAAAAAGAAGAGCCGAAGAAAGATGATGGTAAAAAGAAAGAAGAAGTTGTG
>PHNY01293383.1:8506-21696 GCA_003724115.2 Anethum foeniculum | reverse complement strand
TCTTACATGAATGCATAAATATTAAATTAAATATAATTCTAGTCACCCAAGATCATAGGAAATGATTTTCACTATCTTAGCAAATGAGCCTTTAGCTCAAATGGTGGAAGTTGTTAATTTGCTGGTAGAGTTCTTGGGTTCGATTCTCAGTCACAAAAATATTTTTTATGCAATTAAAAAGTAAAGTGGGGATAAAATAGTAATTGCACACGAATAAAATGTTTTCCCAAAACTTGATGTTGCAGTATTATATATAGAATAGATAGATAGATGTCAGGAAATTTAAGAAATATATAATTCAGTGACAATATAGATTTATAGTCAGAGAACGAGTTCATAAATTTAATCTAAAAACGCATTATGTTATGTCTCGGTACTAATCTTTCATTCATAGATTTAATCTAAAAACATATCATGTTATGTCTCAATACTAATCTTTCATCCTTATTTAAGAAATTGACCATAAATGTTTAGAAAACAAATGAAAATAAAACATGTTCCATTTACATGATACTCAAATTGAAAACTAAATTTTGAATTTCTAATTATTTCATGTAATTTCTAGCCTTCACATACAGCACGGTAATGTTATCTTTCTCCGGGTATTTTTTAAGGGCAAATATATCATTTTACGATGAATAAAATGTTTCACGAAGTAATGTGAGTTTTTTAAGGGCAAATATATCATTTTACGATGAATAAAATGTTTCACGAAGTAGCATGTTGTTGTATTATATATATAATAGATGTCAGGAAATTTAAGAAATATATAATTCAGTGACAATATTGATTTATAGTCAGAGAACGAGTTCATAAATTTAATCTAAAAACGCATTATATTATGTCTCAGTACTAATCTTTCATTCATAGATTTAATCTAAAAACATATCATGTTATGTCTCAATACTAATATTTCATCCTTATTTAAGAAATTGACCATAAATGTTTAGAAAACAAATGAAAATAAAACATGTTCCATTTACATGATACTCAAATTGAAAACTAAATTTTGAATTTCGAATTATTTCATGTAATTTCCAGCCTTCACATACAGCACGGTAATGTTATCTTTCTCCGGATCAATACCTGGATGTAAGCTTCAACATACTTAGTGCCTGTTTGGCCCTCGTATTCTGTTTACTTAAATGACATAAAGCTGTTTTGCACTTGTTATGCATGTTTGGCAAAATTTTTGAAAGCACTTTATACACCTTTGGAAATGTATAAGCAGAACGTATCTCAGCAGGTACTTTAGCTTTGATCATGTAAATTATTTCCCCATTTATTTTACTCACACCTTGCTAACTTGTGTATTAATATTTTATCTATGCATTTGATATTCTAATTTATTAAATATTATAGAGTTTAAGCTTGATAGATGAATATTGAACAAATGAATAATTTCATCAAACAAATAAGTTTTCCGATCCTTACACAATAGAGATATTGTATTTTTAATCTCTATAAATAAATAATATCGTTAAATAAATAAAAAAATTCGCCGCCAACATAATAAAGACAATATATTTCTAACTTCAATATATAATAATATCGTTAAATAGATAAAAAAAATTCCTGTACCAAGTGTAATCATTTATCGAATTAAAACTTTAACAAATTTTATTAAAAAATAAATTTCAAATGAGGTAGCAAATACTTTACCACTAAAAATTTAATCATCTATAATCTTTACTTAGAGTAATTATAAGCTGACATTTGAATTTCTATGTTTTTATTAACTTGTATTTCAATATTTTTATTATGAAATTTCATCTTTTTAATTTTATATTCATGTATTAAATTATAATTTTGAAATTTTGCTTAGAGTAATTATGAGCTGACATTTGAATTTCTATGTTTTTATTAACTTGTATTTCAATATTTTTATTATGAAATTTCATCTTTTTAATTTTATATTCATGTATTAAATTATAATTTTGAAATTTTGAAATTTTTTAAAAAATTTATAACTTATAAGTTATAATTTACCAAACACATAAATTATTAATAAGAAAAATTATCCAAACACCTAAATAACATATATGTAATAATTTACATATCACTTATATAACATTTTTCAATTTTAAGTCATAAGTTAGTTTTTTTAAGAAATCTCAAACAGGCTCTTATTCTTTTGATCAGATAACGTAATCCCGGACTCAATCTTGTAATACTCCGTCATTAGCTTAAAAAAATTTTTTGCTTCTTATAACCCACCCCTCATCAAAGACCATATCTCCGTACTCATCTCATCTTATAATAAAATATAATACAAAGACTGTAGTTCAGTTTCACGTTGATTTATACTTTTAACTCGTCGATAATGTAAAAAATGGAGAAATTCCACAAAACGTAGCACATTATTACTTGAAATAGTTACTCTAGCACCACACAGTATTTAAATAGTTTTAAATTTTAAGAAAATATTTACTCCATCTGTCCCTCTGAATTGTATACATAATTTTTTTAAAGTTCGACACGCACTTTAAGGTGAATATAAAGTATACTTCCGCAATTTATTTTTAAAATTTTCTTTTTCTGAATTAAACTTCAAGTGTTATAATTTTATTTAGAAAAAGAAAAAAATTAAAATTATTTATGTTGCTATGTTATAAATGAGCGTTAAAATACGTGCCGAGCCCCCGTCCCCCAATGTATATTACTCAGGGGGACGGAGGGAGTATCTTTAGATGAAAGATAATATCTGTGATAAATATATCATATATATAAGAATGTAACAGTAAAATTTTATATTTTTAATTTTCAGTTATAAAATATATAAATATAGATATCTTACCCTATATTTTTTCTTTGTATGACTTCATTTAAAAATCTATCTTATTAATTAAAATGGGTAGCATTAATTAAAATGGGTAGCATCTTCTTTCGGCAACTCTCCGGAGTACCCACAACGACCTACTCTTGTAATCTCTTTTTTTCTGCTCTTTATATAAATGGAAGCAACGCATAAATGATTGTTATGTCCCAACTATATAAATGGAAGCAACGCTGGTAACGTTGCTCCTCCTAAACAACATGTCAGGGCCAAAGCATTCTGGTTGAAGGAGATGATAGAGTTTCATTTCGAATCATCCGTAAAAAAATCAAATCACACATCGCAATATACTAGGCATTCACGTTTATCTAAAATACTAGGAACAAAGGCGGATTTAGGGGGGTCAGGGGTCCTTGGCCCCCCAAGATCTCAATATTACCCTTGTAATATGTGTTTTGGTACACATATTTTGGCAGCTTAGCTGGTAATGGGCAGTGTGTTTTACAATGTTGGGCAAGATCCGGGCCCCCTAAAATAATTTTCTGCATCCGATTTTCTAACAGGTCCATTCATATTTTTTAATTTAATTTTTTAAAAAAATCCGGCCCTTTCAAAATAATTTTCTGCGTCCGTCACTGACTAGGAAGAAGTTTCAAATACCATACGCGGGATGCATGAGGTTGTGTGATGGTTAGGTTTTGTTTTTTGTCTTTCTTTTTATTCAACCGCAGTCCTGTGATCCCTAGTTAATTATATCCCCCTCCTCAAGCATGGATATTAAAAAAGGGTACAACATGTATATCAATTTATGATCAAAATATCAATTTTTTTCCTCTTCAATTTTTTTAATTTATATCAATTTATAATCAAAATATCAAATATCAAAATAAGGTTTTAATTTAGTAGACACAAATGTAATTATGAATTAGTACCATGATCTGAATAGAAAAAATGTATCCCAATTTGTAACTAAAGGCCTTCATCAAATTTATGAGCTTAAAGAAAGCTATAAACGAATTACATAATTCATGAATTTATGGGTTTAATTGGGCCATTTTGATGAATTTGAAGTATATGGACAGTTGTATGAGTTTTAATACATTCAAGATTCAACTTAACGAGTAGTAATAGTTTATTTTTCTATTTTCTTAATTAAAGTTTGTCAAATTCAGAGTAATAACTTATTAGTTAAATTGCAAAGTTTGATAAGCTTATTAGATTTTTCGGCTATTTTTTGACAAGAAGCAAGCTTATAGAAAGAACTTGAAATGTATAACTCAATTGATGGCAGACGAAAGCAATGCATTTAAATGAATTTCGTCTTCCAAACGCAATCCGATCCTAGTGAATTCACAACTTCAGGCTTGCTATAACTTGTCAAAACAAATATTGCTAGTCCTCAGTAGTATAATTAACACAATAAAAAAAATAAACCAGTAAAATGAAAAACAAAATCACTATCATCATAAAACAAAGAAACATTCTCGATTATTTTCAAGACGAATCACATACAAAAACATAGCTTAGTTGTCTTTCAACTTTCAAGGAGGATAGTTCCAGAGTTTCCTAATCCAACCATCTTACAACAGACAGATCAGACTTTCATCCACTCATACAATAATATAGTAAATTCCAAGCCGCAAAGTTAACATGTCAGTAAAAGGAGTCGCAAAGGAAATGAAATCCTCCTATCATACATTACCCCTAACCCATCACATACTTTTGGGTCCAGCTCCAGGCAGTTGTCTCATACTTGCTCCTGTCCGTCTTTTACATGTGGGCTATCTCTGGTACGAGGGGGTCATCGGGACTTGGGTCCGTCAATAAGGAACAGATTGACAAGAAAACTAGGAAAACAAAAACACAAATATGATACTTAGTGGTGCTTCTAAATATATACTCGAAAGATTTTGTAATTGTTATATATAAAGATTAGGTACTACTTGGTTGATGAACTTGAACATTTCTGATAGTTGGTGGTGCTTCTAAATATATACTGGAAAGTAAAACATAATGGATACCCAGAGTTTGTAAATTATGTTACGGATATCAGCCTATCAGCCATGTTGATACCTGGGAGTTTCAAGTTTCCTTAACCCTTCATTAAAAAGATTTCATGCACACTTTTTTTGTTTCTGAAACAGAAATTGACAGACCTACGAGTGGCAGAAACTTTACAACAAGATCTGAAATTGTAATCATGTTACCAAGATTGATAAGATGTAAACACCAAGGTGTTAATGCAAATGGTTTATGTTCTCTAGATCTTAGAAGCTCTAGCACATTATTTAACAAGCTTTATGTAATTGTAAAATGGGAGAGGCTGAAGATTTGAACCAATGACCTTTCTCAAATTGGAAGGTTACAGTTACCACTGGTTGCCTACTTGCATTTCCTAATCTTAGCTATTAGCTACATCATTTAACATGCACCATTTATTTGATTAGCTACACATTAATCTGAACTATCAAATTTCAGCCCAAATAATATCAACACGACATAGACGGTCTTAAAACCCTGTTATTGAATTCCTTTCTAGTCTCATCCGCTGATTTGTTCTAGGAAACAGATAATGGTATAGAATAGGTTTAAACAACAACCATCATATTGTTGCGGATATAGGTCAACTACAGGTAGTAAACAAAAAGACGCGCTAGCTTAAGAATGCTAAACAAAGATGCACGGGCAAAAGAAGACAGATTTTAACCATATTTGACTACTTGTATATCTCAGGGAAAGAATTGTATAAAAAAATCAACATAAAGGAGAAGGAAAATTACATGGAGCAACCCATAAAAAGAAGGATGAGTTTATCTCATTATAAATGTGGGATATCATAAAACTAATAATTATATTTCCAATTCCTTGCATTACCCACACTACTCCGGAGGGGATCAAAGGGACCAGAAAGGCATTCATAGAAATAGTAAAGATTGTAACTCCATCCCAAACACATACAAGATCCTTTTCTGTAAAATCTACTTTTATAAAGCGAGAAATTACTAAACTAGATTGTCAACTGGGATTGGATGACAGACGAATGTGAAGGTTATGCGTGACATGTTTGAAATTTTAAACTCAGGTCTGAAAATAAATTTACTTAACAGATACAATATTTATTCTAGAATTTATAGAAGTAATCCACTTAACTCGAAAGTATGTCAATTCAAATTTATATTTTAATCAAATTATACACTTCTATTTGCTTTTCAAATATAAAAAATTTTGAACATCATGAAGAAACTGCTGTATGATCAAATATGAAAACGCGTAATGACTAGGTTTGGATCACCCACATTCCTAAATTTTCTTAGTATTGTAACCAACAATTTTACAGACAAGGGTATTAAACACACACACAAATGCTCCATTAAAGGGTCCAAGATGAGTACACTACACAATTTATAAGCTCAACCAAGAACTCAGAAAGAATAAACCTTGAATAGAGTAAGGGAGTGATAGCATGGCGGCCTAACTTGGTATACGCAGATGTATATGAAATTTGGAACTTACACAAATATCACTGCTTAAATTAGGATATCTCGGACTAGTTGTAACATAATTCAACTATGATTTTAGCTTCAATACATGAAGAAAACTGGAATATGTCATTATAATTTTGATATTACAGCAACATAATATGGTATTGACTCGCACAGTTCCACAATAGATATTAATTTTGATGATTCATTTACATCAATTATATAATTCAACTTTCAGATCTAACAAATTCAAGAATCAGCATTATGATGAAATATTCTTATTCAAGAGAGCTCGACAGTGCTACGAAGCTAATCTCCTTTCTAAAATATGCAGAAGATGGCAAAACTTGCACTAAACGGCCCAAAAACACATAAAAGATGGATATCTAGAGTTTGTGAATTATGTTACGATTTTCTACCATGTTGATGCCTGGGAGTTTCAAGTTTCCCTCACCATTCATTACAAAGATTTCACGTACATTTTTTTTTGTCGCAGAAACAGAAATTGATAGACCTAAGAGCGGACAAGATCTGAAATTGTAATAATGTTGTTACCAATAAAATTGAATGTAAATACCAATGTATCGATGCTGATGCGAATGGTTTATGTTCCCCAGATCTATTAAAGCTCTAGCACATTAACTAATGTAATTGTAAATGGGAGAGGGCATGGGAATTTTGAACCCATGACCTTTCTCCAATTGGGAGTTTAGGTTACAGTTACCACTATTACCTTTTCTAATCTTAGCTATTAGCTACATCATTTAACATTCGCCATTTATTTGATTAGCTACACAGTAACCTTAACCTATAAAATTTCAGCCTAAAATGATATCAAGACAACATAGACAGTTTTGAAACCCTATTACTGAATTCCTGTCTAGTCCAATCTTGCCGAGTTGTTGTAGGAAACAAATACCAATATACAATAGGTTAAAACAAAAACCATCAAATTATTGCAGATTTAGGTACTACAAATAACAAAGATGCACCGGCATTAGAAGACAGATTTTTAACCATCAAAGGAGAAGGTTTACATGAGGCTGGAGAAGCCTATAAAAAGAAAGATGAGTTGAGCTCATTGTAATAAAAAGAAAATTACTACCAGAATATTCCGAATAATCTACTTGCCAACAAATCTTGATCCTCATTATGAATAACTATTAGCTTTAATCTTAAATAATAAACATTAAATTACCCCAAAATTATATTTCCAATTCCTTGTACCACCCACACTACCTAGAAGGGGATCAAAGGGAGCAGAGAAACATTCATAGGAACATAAAGATTGTAACTCTATAACAAACACATTCATGATCCTTTCTATAAAATCTACGGTATATAGGGGAGCAATTAATAGAACCAGATTGTCAATTGGGATTGAATTTGTACAACCATAATATCCTCGTTAAAGAATCTTCAGTGGACATTTCGAAACATTTTTTATGAAAATTAATACTTCTCAAAAAGATCACTAGTATAAGTAATACCTATTAAAATTTGATAATTTCTTACCCATCTATCGTGACCGTGCCGCTATGGTACATCTCCATTTCACAAAGCCTTTGACTACACAACGAGCAATTGAATTGCGAGGCAAAACCTTTGGCAGACGGGAATCTGTGATACATCCCTACTGTACCACACACAAAGCCTTTGGCTACACAATGATCAACTGAATTAGAAGACCCGTGATAAAAACAAAATCCTCCGAAATTCTCAGCTTTCTTCTAACATAATTCACTGATCACATACAATACCTACATTAATAAAAAAATTCCTTGAACATAAATTCTCAGCTAAATCCGACGCAATTCATTACTGATCACATACAAATCCCCTCATTGATAATCAATCTCTATAAGAATGTGTACTACACATTTACCGTCAGATGAGCCCGTATAAGATGAGAGGGATATTGATTATGTTAGATGAATACAGCATAGATAACATCTCCCTCTACTATTTCCTATTTCATAAAAAATATTCCATACAATCTTTTTTCCTTTATAAATGAAACATACTTTCATTAACAAACATTATAAGGTAAATAACAAAAAATAATTAATTAAAACCATGTCGATTGTGCTAAACCTTTTTTGCTGCCACGATTTGAATGCAACGTCACTAGTTAAATGGCACACTTCTTGTTCCCTGCGAGGGGTACTACATGCCTAGAAAACAATAGAATTTTCGACAAAAATGTCTTAGTCATGAATTGACATAAAGATCTCAAATGACATCACAATTCACCGCGAACCATTATCCTCCTCGGGAGGCACATGTTTAATCCTTAATATCTTATCATGGTGCCATGTTGTTCCATCAAGTGCAGCAACATCCATCTTCACTTTTAAGATAAAAACATATAATACTTCTGAAAGAATTTGTACATTTTATTTCTTAACAAAAAATAGTGCAATCTTACTCTTATATTCTACGTTTTTGTAACTCAACTTTAGTTGCTTATTCAAACTGATAGTTCTTGTACACCTCCTATACTTTCAAACTATAAAATGTGCCCGAGGCTGGTTCACCAAACATATAATCCAAGTCAGTCTAGACAAAGATGATGTAAATGATATTTACTATAATAAGTGTTCCTCGTAAATGACTCGGAACAAAATGTGATGCTAAAGGATGTGTACAAACATAAAATTTATAAATGGACATTATCTTTATTAACAACTGTACCTCAAGGAATGCATAACTGCATACTTTCAGAATTAGGAAGAGTGACTCTAAAAAATTATAAGAAAAACTACTGAAAATTTGTTCATTGACAAATTGTAGATAGTGATTGAGATGTGCTTTGTTTAGTGTTTTCTTTTTAAATGTGATTATTTTTTTAGAACAATGCTTATAAACAAATCAATCATTTAAGTTACAGTTTGAAGCTATTCCAAGTTTGTTTGTCTCTTGCAATCTCGAAGTTCAAAATCTTTTTGAAAGTATTATGTTTCTGAACAAGTTACTTAAACGTTCCAGCGCTACTTGTTTATTTTTATAGAATAATGTATGCAAATTCATTCACGAACAAATATATAAGGTGAATGAGATGTGCAATGTTTTCTTTCTCAATTTAATTATCTTTTATCTCAGTGAAGTGCTTATAAACAAATCAAACAGTTAGGTTGCATTTACAAGCTAGTATAAGTTTGATGTATTTCGTGTAGAAACGTAGTTGCAAATCTTATACCTTACTACGACTGTCAACTATCAGAGCAATAACAAATTAGAACCGATTTTGCTTTTTAGAATTCAATAATTCTAGAGATTTTATCTATTTTGCATCTTAGTCGGCTTCTTATTTAACTTTTTTGTTATGTAGGACTTTCCCAAGGCTATTTTCTAGTGTTGTCATTGTTGTGGAGGTTAATATAAAATCAATCTTATACTTAAGCAATACATGAACTTGAGTTAAAATAATAAACTCCCTTGTAAAGTTGCATCTCCCAAATGGACATGATTAATGGAGCGAGTTAATCTAATTTTTTGCATGACGCCGAACACCCCAAAGATCTGTACACAAACCATAAGATTTATATTTATATGCGAGACAAAATCTAAATTAGGATAATACCAAAATTTCTACCTTCTCCAACCAAGCAACTGTTACAGAAAAATGAGAGAAGTTGATATTTATTTTTTGATTGAATACTTCTAATTTCTTAAAATAACCTCCTCCATTTCAATTTCTTCTACTGGGAAAATTATAGCTATCAACATGAATATTTTCGGTCTTTGTACATACATTTAATAGTCTATTCTTCACGGCTTGTGCCACGACCACTGCAACTGATTTGACACTATAAAACTCAATTTCACTGCAAAAAAAAAAATTAAAGTCTGTTTAAGGATGTGATGTAACAATCACCTTGTGTAAAAGTCAAACACAAATTAAATCTTTTGCATAAGTTGATTAAAAAGATTGCAATGGGATTGAGTTCTATAGTATCAAATCAGTTACAGTGATCGTGTCACAGGCCGTGGAGAATAGACTATCAAATTTATGTACAAAGACCAAAAATATTCGTGTTGATAGCTATAGCTTTCCTTGAAGGAACTGAAATTGATCGAAGAAGAAACTAAAACAGAATTATTCAATCAAAAAATATATATCAGCTTTTCTCATAATCCTGTAACAGTTGATTGGTTTGAAAATATAGTTTTGGTATATATCCTAATTTAGATTCGGTCTCATATGTAAATATAACTCTTATGGTTTATGTGCAAATCTTTGGGATGTTTGGTGTCGTGCAAAAAATCAGATTGTCTAGCCCCATTAATCACGTCCACTTGGGACATGCAACTTTACATGTCAGTTTAATTTTTTAACTCAAATTCATGTATTGCTTAAGTATAAGATTGATTTAATATTAACCTCTGCAATAATCAACAACACTAGAAAATAGCTTGAAAAGTCCTACATAACAATCAAGTTACATAAAAAAGCTGACTAAGATACAAAATAGATATAATCTCTACAATTATCAAATCTTAAAAAGCAAACTTGGTTCTAAATCTTAAATAAAGATTAGTTGTCGCTTTGATAGTCAACGATCGTAGTATGGTATTAGATTTTCAACTATGAGTCTACACATAATACATCAAATTTATAATAGATTGTAAGTACAATCTAACTGCTCAATTTGTTCATAAGCACTTGCACTTATCTAAAAAATAATTACACTAAGAAAACATTACACATCTCAATCACCATCTACATTTGTTCGTGAATGATTTTTTACATATAATTCTATAATAAAATAAACAATTAATGTTGAAACGTTTTCGGAAATACAATACCACCAAAAAGATTTTGAACTTTGAGACTGCAAGAGACACGTCAAACTGTAATATCTTTTAACTGTAACTTAACTGATTGGTTTGTTCATAAGCACTTATCTTATAAATAATCACATTAAGGAAAATACTACACATATCAATCACCGTCTACAATTAGTCAATGAACAAAACTCAATAGTTTTCCATACAACTTTTTAGAGTCAACTCTTCCTGATTCTAAAAGTATGCAGTTATGACTCCTTAAGGAACATCGGTTAACGAAGCTAACATTGATAAATTTAATGTATGTACACATTCTTTAGCATCATATTTTGTTCCCAGGAATTTAGGAGAAATAATTATTTAAGTAAATATCTCCCTCATCATTTACATTATCTTTGTCTAGATTGGCTTTGGATTATTTGTTCAGTGAATCAGCCTCTCGGCACAACTATATATATATATTTTGAAAGTATAAAAAGTGGACAAGAAACTATCCGCTTGAACAAGCAACTGAAATTCAGTTACAAGAACGTAGTTGAAGAAACAACTGAAATTCAGTCACAAGAACGTAGAGTTAAGAGTAAAATTGCACTACTTTTTGTTATAAAATAAATGTACAAATTTTTTCAAAAGTGTTGTATGTTTTATCTTATAGGTAAAGATGGAAGTTGCCACACTTGATGGAACAACATGACAACATGATGGAACTTTAAGGATTAAATGAGTGCCTCCCTAGTAAGATGATGGTTCACAGTGAATTGTGACGTCATTTTTAGATCTTTATATCAATTCATGACTTAAGACTTCTTTATAGAAAACTTTATTGTTTTCTATGCATGTAGCTAACGTTTACCCTTCCCAGGAAACAAGATGCATGTCTATTCACTAGAGATGTTGCATTTAAATCATGGCACTATAGTTTATAGAAACAAAAAAAGTTTAGCATTTTCGGGCATTGTTTAATTAAATTATTTTGTGTTATTTACTATATAATGTTTGTTATTGAAAGTATTTTTCATCTATAAAGGGAAAAAGATTGTATGGAATATTTTTATACTAGTATTCATCTAGCACAATCAATATCTCTCTCATCTTATACTAGCTCATTTGATGGTAAAGGTCTAGTACGCATGTTTATAGAGATTGATTATCAATGCTTATTTCAAAACCATACACATCTGAATAGTTTAGTTCAAAATTTGGTGTGGGTAGTATGTTAAGTAACCTAATAGAGTATAGAGTATGTGGAAATGACATTTTTAATCTACACTTATTCATGTAAGCTACATTGCAAAATTACAGCTAAATAAATGCAAGTGGGTAAAATTACGGCCAAGATAAACATTACAGCCCAAATGCACTCTATATACATATACTTTTATTTCTCGATATTGTTATTTAACAACCTCCACATACACCGGTGAATATATTAGTACAGAGCACAAGGTAGAGTTATTGCATCTCCAACAAACTAGCTAAATGGTCCCTTAAATTCAAAATAAAAGGAATTTGGCATATTTTGTCACTCCAAAAGCCGCAAGAGCCTCTTTAGTTGTCCCTTAAAAATTTGACATGCTCCACATCTCCCTTATTTTTAAAGAACCTTGTCTCATCCCTTATTTCATTTATATAAATAAAATATTCACTTCCCTCCATTTCTAATCCTCTTTTTCTTCTCTTTCTCTCTTTCCCTCTTAAATTTAATATTATAATAACAATAAGGAGTATATATAAGGAGTGTTGTTGGATTTACTTTCCCTCATAATATCCTAAATCACTAAGATCCTAATATTTAATAATATTTATAAGGAATGCATTAGGAGGCTCTTGGAGATGCTCTTAGATAGCCTATTGAAATAACGATTTCAATGTCTCAATAATCAGTAATCACTGGTTTTAAACATCTACAACCTAAACTAACTTCATACTCAATTCAAAGAACAGAATGGAATCTAAAACACTTCAATCAACGCTATAGATACTCAAACATGTATAGCAGCATCTAAAACTATAATGAGCAACACGGAATAAAACAGACATGTAAAAATGGAAGTATATACAAATATATAAGTAATCGGAAGAATGCACATATCTTAAGAAGAGATCTTCAAGTGGACTTCTCTCGCAAGGCAAAGCTGAAG
>PHNY01293304.1:0-14074 GCA_003724115.2 Anethum foeniculum | reverse complement strand
TCTTATATGCAAAAACTTGTCAGAAATAAGTAACTTATTTCAGAAAAAAGTACAGTTTGATGTACTTTTTTCAGAAATAAGTAACTTATTTCTGACAAATAAGATTTCCCAAACAGCCACTAACATTCGTCCATAATAGCTCTTGCAATTTCACTTTCAACATTTTCTGTGTGCTCGTAGAGTATATATAGATGCCAAATTTTTACCACTCAGAGCCTCGTTTCCGTACAGTATGGCAAGTTTATAAAGGGTGACGGTAAATGCATGTACCGGAAAAAGAAATCAATAAATGAACAATTACTTATCATTTTCAAATTAATTGTCCATCTCAACTTTCACGCGTATTTTAAAGTATATTTGATCGTATAGATTTGTTGTCATTTTCTTAAATTTTTTTTGTAAATATAAATTTAAGATCAAATTTTTATTTAAAAAAAAAAATTTAAGATGATAAACGGAACAATGGTGTTGGTACACATTAAAATACGAATAAAAATCAAAGAGAATAAGTAAACGGGGATGAAGGGAGATTTTTTTTCCCCCCAAATTTGAGAAAATGGGATTATGAATAATCATATACACAATACACTGATAAATAAATTTTGTTACACGTTAATAAAATTACATAAAACTATAGCAGGCGTGCTCTTGTAATGTTATTTCTGATGTCTCGATTTTGACATGGTTTACTTTGACTTCTAGTTTTTTTTATCATTTGATAATATGTTACTTTTAAGTGGAGTTGGGTAATTTTAATTGATAATTTGCTTAAATTAAATTAAGTTTATTATATAATTAGGTATCACTTGTTTGACTGGGAACAATTGAACTTTGAATAAAGACTGTTCAAAAAAAATTGAAAGATAAAAATGTTAATTAAAAATTAAATATCATCCATATTCATATATAAAATGATAAACAAATTTGAAGATTAACATAGGCAAATCTCACGTTTGATAATCGACCATACCTATTTATAGTTTTGATAATTTGAAAATTTATTTTTTTATTTCCATCTCAGATTTGCTAGTTAAACAGATTATTATACAAAATACATGACATGCTTGAATTAAGATATTTCACAATAAATTAACACTACAAAATGGGAAAATTTTAGTTTTTAATATACAAAAGAGAATAGCTCCGTAAAACAAATCGAACAGGTTAAGAATAGAATATTAAAAAATTCAAACAACAGTGAATTGAAACAAAAAATAAATAAATAAAACTTCTTATACTAATGGTAATAACTCAAATCAAATTCGATGTGAATATATTTCTTTCGTTTCACATGAAAATTAATCTTATTTAATATTTACCAACACCAATTAAATCATGATGTCTAATATCTGAAAACTGTTCTACAATCTAATTTCATATTCCTAAATTTTTTCCCATAAATACGGGTTACAATTTCGCATCTTCCTCGTAATTGTTACTCTCTCTTTTCCTCTTAATTCTATAAATCACTTTTTGGCACGTTTTTTAAGACTTGTTTTAAGTATAGTTTCATAAATTCTTTTTAATTTTTTTTGCCAAATAAAAGTTTTTTTTTTTTTTGCCAAGGAGAAAAATGATTTCCTTCATGAATCAAATCTTTAAACAATACGTCAATTAACTCGGGGTGATCATTCCCCCTCCAACTACGATCAGCTAAAGAATAGGTAGACCTAGCCAAGAAATGGGCTACCTGATTCGCAGACCGTTTAACAAAGACATGCCTATCTCCTATCTCTGCTACCAAACGCTTACATTCCTCAATTATTCTTTCGAATTTAATATTTAAATTTTTATTCAGAAAAAAAATTCAGAAAAAAGTGTGAAACTACACTTTATAGGAGTATTGAAATACGTGCAAATAATAAACGTATATTATTCGGGGAGCGGAGGGAGCATGACACAAGATGTCTGATTTCAAATGATGCAACCAAACCAATTTTAATTATAACCTTATTTATTATTAATGTCAAAAAAACTCAACGCTAAGTAACGGTAGTGAACAATTTGCAGATATTTATTATTTCATGGGGTCATTTTTGCTACTAAAGATCGAATAGGTCACAGACCCATAGAGTCGGGAGATGGTGATCCTCTGTCTTTATTCATTAACATATTTTTATTTTCGTTTTCATTTCGCCGGAGCGCCGTGCATTATTAGAAAACAATTAAGATTCTCTTTTTTAATATCGTAATATATTGTTCGTGTTGTACAATCTGATACAGTCGAATCTCGATTAAGTAATAATCGATAAAATAATAATCTCGCTAAAATAATATTTTTTCTCAGTCCCGATATAATGGAGATAGTGTATTTTTGTTCTCGATAAAGTAATAAACTCGCTAAAATAATATTTTTTAGCGTAAAACTTTAAAGAGGTTTAACCGTAAATCATTCGGTCATACTCCCAATTTGGAATCGTATAAAATAGATGCATATATAGGGATATAATTCGAACCGAGCCGGCTCGAACTCGACTCGAGCTCGAGTTCGAACACAATATCAGGCTCGATAAAAAACTCGAGCCGGGCCGAATTTTTTTGAACTCGACTCGATAAACTCGAACTTGAGCTCGATTAATTTTTTTTCAATTTTAAAAAAATATATTTATGAGTTTGTTAGTTTATGTGTCATCTCAATTATCTAAAAAAATTATCTTTAAAAATTAAATTACCATTTTCTCATGTATTACGTATATTATATTATTATTGTATTTGCTAAATTTTTTAAACTAAATTAGTTCTAACATGAAAGTATGATAAATTTAATTATAATTTCTTATGATTTGTTAACTAAATTATTTATACAAAATTCAAATTGACATTTGGTTTTTTTTTTTAGTTATTAGCTCTTTTATTTGCAAAAGAACTACAAAACTCACATTATAATTTTAGGTTAAAAAATTCAGTTTTGAAAAATTAGAAAAAATCAGAAATTTAAAAAATAGTATGACATTGTTATAATATAAAAATATATATGGTATCTTGATAATTATCTATTCATATTTTGACTGGTTTTTAGTCAATTCATCAATTCAATAATTGTTCAATTTCTGATTTTCATACCAATGTACTTCGTATAATTATAAGATAAAAGTAATAAGAAGGTAACATTGTAGTATGTAATATTAATTTAAAATTATAGTTTATACAACTATTAATGACTCTTGGTGTAGTGGTGCCTATTTTGTAAAAATAAAAATCAGATACGTTCACTCTAAAAAAAATGTTCATATTTTATTATTGTTATTATCATTGTACACTAATTAAGATGCATAATTTGTAACGAAGATAAGATTCAATGTATAAAGTATGTATGAATAGATGAGATCAAAAGATTATTTAGTTAAATGGAAAGTTGAGCATAGAAATCATTAAGTACGTTATTTCGAAAGTTTCTCATCATTTAAAATAGGAAAAATAATATTTTCACGCAAAATTTGAAGAAAATACAATATAACTGGATAGTTTTTATGGAATTGTTGAAGTCAAATCTCGAAAACTCTATAAGAAACCGATAAGTTTGAAAACTCGAAAAGAACTCGACGAGATCGAAAACTCAATAAAAACTCGAGAGCTCGAAAACTCGTTATAAAACTTGATAAACACGAAAATTCGTTTAAAAACTCGATAAAAGCTCGAACTCGCCTCGTTTACTAAACGAGTCGAGCTTGAACACAAATTTTGAACTCGATAATTTTTAGGCTCGACTCGACTCGACTCGGAAAAAAAAAAAACTCGAACTCGAAAAGAAAAGGTTCGAACTCGACTCGAATTACACCTCTGGTCATTCATGGGGGATTATACATATGGAATCATACAGGTGAAGGTAAGTAAGAACAAATTATCAACGAAATCCGATTTTTTGAATTTGACACCGTGAAGTACATTTCTAAAAACTGTATGTCTCGAGCTACTTTTATGAAAACTGTACACACAACCTAATTGAACTAAAATAAAATATACCTAACGCTTTTCATAATTGACATTTCGGGATTTGTTTCACTCATATTATTTGAAACGAAAAAGTTCATAAAAAACAGGAGAATACTACTTTTTGATAGAGCTTATACTTTCAAAACCTTTTCAATGTAAATATACAATGAATATAGTACGATTTGATTTAAAAATTACAATTTTATTATTAAAAATATATTGTATACTCGTATAAACTTCACATATATATTTAAAGGTATTTTTCTCTTTTTTATATATAATGCAAGATATGTATTCGGGAGATAAAACTAACAAAGAAAGTGGTATATATTTGTATTATTTAAAAACAATATTTTTGTCAAATTTTGGATTTATAACTTTATATCATGGGCTACATTTTCTCACGTGCATATGAGCACTTTTATAAAAGAAAAATATAACTAAAGCTCACATGATTAGTTGTTTTATCCTCTATTATTATAAATTAAAAAAAATTGTTACTCCCTCCGTCCAAGTGATTTTTTATCACTTGGATTTGACACGGAGATCAAGAAATAAGAGTAAAGTAGTAGAAAGTGTAAGAAAAGTGGGTATAGTGGTGGGACCTATTAATGTTTAAGTAATTGATTAGAGAAATAGTGAAAGTTAGTGGAAAGAAGTGAGTCCATTAAAGTTTTTAAATTATTAAAACTTTACTATTTTAGAAAAGTTTTGAAATGTAAAGAATTAGATGGGACATCCCAAAATAGAAAATGATAAGAATTGAAATGGAGAGAGGGAGTATTTTTTAGTAGGATTAGGCTGACATCTGTATTTCAGTAGACATCTACACATAAAAAACTTTAGTTAAACTTGTTTAGAACGGATTATATTAAGAAGCTGTACGGAATCTACGGATAGCATGAGTTTTTCATTTTACAGTAAGATTTAATCGAGATAAACATAGCACGTCATAGTTCCGTTGACATGCAATTTTATATTATCCATTTAATTGAGAAATGAGATTAACAATATTCATATGCATAACCTTATGCAGGTAATTTGACCATATTATTTATCTTTTATACTATTTTTAGAAAATTAATTTTATGCGAAATATTATGATAATTTCAAGTCAAAGAACAACAAAAGAATATATGGAAAAAACCTAAATGCATAAGCATAATCAGTGAATTTAACTAGAGTATAACATATTTTAAAGACATAACTATAATTATTTGGACAACTAATTCTTTTTACACGATTACTTCACATATTTACATAACAAAATTTCTTATATTAGTTAAGTGAGTAAGGAATTACCCTTATCAATTATACAAGTATAATTAAACAATTAATATTAAATATATCAAATATTTTCTCCGATTTTTTCATAAATAACGTGACATTACACGTAGAATGCCAAAAGAGCCCTGACATGTACAGGGGCTACAGGAAGTCAGGCTGTGCCTATGCTGAAAATGAAGTCGAAACTTATTCGATTTCGGGCGTTATTTTTGTACATTCTTATACGCATGTATGGGCTTGGAGACTTGGTTAGTTTCGGAGTTATGCGTGCGCATATCGAACTTATGCTCCCGGGTGACCATAGTAATATAGCATAGCAATCAACCTGATGTTTCGTTGTAAATTATTCGCTCCGTCCCGCCAGGTTTTTTACGCATTTTTCCCGGTTGACCATAGTAATATAGCATACGCATTTCTTATAGTATAGTTCTATAAATTTTTTTGAACTTTTTTTTCTTCTGTATAAAAGTATAATAGTTTAACTTTTATTCAGAAAAAAGAATTTTAAAAATAAATTATTGAATTATATTTTATAAGAGTCTTAAAATGCGTGTCGAGTGCACGGTTCCCAACGTAAAGAATCTAATGAGACAGAGAGAGAGAGAGTTTAAGGTATGTAAATAAATTACAAACATATTCATTTGTCTTGTATTTCACAATTTATTTTAATATGCCAAATTGGCGGGAATAAATTATTTTCCACAGTCCATAAGATGAGAAATGACATGTTACAACAATATACGGGATGGAACTTGGAAGTAAATTTTATTAAATTTTTTCGAGGGATGATTGGATGACATTAAAATCACGATTGATAATACTTGTGACAACAACAATTTTTTTTACTAAAAAAGTGGTAAAATATTCAAAAACTAAGTTTCCAAAAATATAGTTTGTGTTTGTCGTTTCTCAAGTTAGTTGAAGAATTTTCACTCAGTTTTATGGCGAAAAGCTCCGGTCTTTTTATTTTCTTTCTTATTTGTTGATTTCCTTCAATAAAATTCAATTTTTTGAGTGTTTGTGTATATCTTCTTTTCGAGTGTTTGTTTTGTCTCTTTTTTTGGCATGTTTTTTTTTTAATGTTTTTATTTGATTATATTTAGGTTTATTCGGTATTTTATGTGTTGAGAATGATTTTATTGATATTTTTGTGGACATGGAAAGCCCGTATCTAATTTGGGGTGGTGGTGATTATTGCATAGCTCACCTTGGGGGTGGTGGTGATTATTGCATATCTCACATTTCACAACCGAAAATTGTTCATCTTTTGGGGATTTACATTTTTGGCATGTCTAGCTGGTACATGCAGATAGATGGGGTGGCGCTACTCCATTCTCAGTTTATGTGATTGGATTTATGAATACGGGTCTAACAATAATTTTTATGTAATAAAGACAATTGTGATATTATTCTTTCATACAAGTATAATTTGGATCGCTTGTGATGTTTTGATTTCGCTTTTGAATTGTATGTGTTAAATGATCATGAAATAAATTAGCTAATTATTTTAAGTATGTTACTTTTTTTACAACATGATTGTATATGTAGTTAGGGGTTTATGTCGTTGTATTATGTTCTATTTAATGAAAATTTATTCTTTGTTCGTCAAAAAATTATTAAAAAAAGCCTGTAAATTTTTGGCCAAAAACTTGCTTCTAGACAAAAAAAAAGGGTTTCTTTCGTGATTTTGGAAACGTTGTTTCCAGCTTTTGCTTGAAGTTGACAAAAATTTCAATATAGAATTAATAATTCGATATAGGTAAATGAAAAGATAACCATTACTCATTACACGTTAATCAAAAAATAATACTTATCGATAATAATTTAATTAGATTCAAAATTATATTAACCTTTGAAAATTACTATATTTTAATAAATTTTTAAAAACAAATTGAGCATATTCAAATTTTAATATATATTATCCAATCCAAGTTAAATATCACTAAAAAATTTAAAATACACCTAAAATTTTAAAATCAAAATAGCCTATCAAAATTTAAATACACATCCTGAGATTCGTTGAAATGTTTATAGAATATGATTTCCGGATTTGGAACCATGGTTTCTATACCTGACCATAGTTCATCCATATCTATGTAACCATGGTTAAGACGACCCCTATAAAATGAAGCCTCGGGACGTTAAATTGTTCACATCACTTTTTATCTTGTTACGTTACAACTCCATACTGTCCTTTGATGATCACAACTTCCGTTTAAGTGTTACTTTCGTTGTCTGTTCTGTAGAACCTATCCTCATTTCCGTTTCAAGCTCGAAACCTCAAGTAACGTCTCTACCAGCTTGATTAGCACTACTCTAATTTCTCCTATATATAACACACTATGTTGAATGGTGATGGATATGTAAATTTATAATTACATATTTTGTTTGTGCAGGTTAGTTCTCGAAACAATGGCAGCAAATGGGAATGGAAATGCTATGGGAAGGAACGGACTTCCCACGATACAAACAAGGCCAAACGGGATATGCCATGATGATAGTTCTGCACCGGTGAAGGCTAACACAATAGATGAGCTCCATTCTCTTCAGAAAAAGAAATCAGCACCTACTACTCCTCTTAATGGGATTGATGGTACTGCTTTCTCTTTTTTTACTGAAGAAGAACGCCAGCAACAGCAGCTCCAGTCCATCAGGTACTCACTTTAACCCAACACCTAACACCTCTTGATGTAGTCGTATCTTCGTATCTTCCTCGCTTCCTTGTACTTATTTGTCGAGTCTTTATGGAACCCGAGAAGGATTTGTACATAACGTTGAGGAACTTTGGAACAAGAACAGAACAGAACAGAACGAATAAGACCTGTTTATTTTCCTGGAACGTTTTGTTACCACAGAGCAAGGAAGCTGCGAATTTGTCACCGTAAATAAATGATTAGATGGAAAAGCAAATATAAAATATTCACCGTATTTTTAGTCCAAAACAGGTCCCCGAGAAAGATGGAGCATATCATATGCAAACTTTACCACAACCAGGAAATACTTAATCGTGTAACAAATTTAATATTATAAAAATTAATTAATTATTATTAGTCAAAACCAGTATATAGATTTTCATCTTAAAATACTACTCTAATAATTTGTACATGTTAAATGTTGCAGTAACTCATTGGCATCACTGACGAGAGAGACAGGACCCAAGGTGGTGAAAGGAGACCCGGCCCAAAGGACCGGAGAGACACCCAAGGTTAGCCATCACCACCACTTCACCGTCACGCCAACTATCAGTGTCAGTGACAGCTCTCTCAAGTTTACTCATGTCCTCTACAATCTCTCCCCTGCTGGTAATTTTCTTTTTTAATTTTTTGTATTGTATGCTTGTGTTTATTTCTTTATTAGTTGTGTTGGAATTTTAATGAGTCTAAATTATTGCTGTGCAGAGCTGTATGAGCAGGCTATTAAGTATGAGAAAGGGTCGTTCATTACATCAAGTGGCGCGTTGGCTACACTGTCTGGTGCCAAGACAGGGCGATCTCCTAAGGATAAGCGTGTCGTTAGGGATGAATCTACTGAGGATGATCTTTGGTGGGGAAAGTATGTCCCCCCCCCTCTCTCTCTCTCTCTCTCCCCCTCCCTCTCCCCCCTTATCTTTTATAATACCAAGAATTTTTGATAATATTATACTTTGATGCACAGGGGTTCGCCAAATATAGAAATGGATGAGCATACCTTCTTGGTGAACAGAGAAAGAGCTGTTGATTATCTCAATTCCTTGGACAAGGTATCTAATTCTTATTAGTTACGCATTTCTTTGTATATTGTTTTGTCTGAATATATATGTAGGACGCACGGTTAATTACATAAATTTAAATATTCACATATTCATTGGTGCAACTCCGGAAAAAAAAGAAAGATACATATATATTTTCCTATCATGATAGGATTCGAAATTATTTAGTTGTGACGCAAATTTTTTATTGACACGTCATTTTTTGCATTAAACCAAACCAAAAGGGACAAAGGGTCAAGGAAAAATTTGGTAACACAGCAGTGCCCACCTTAACCATATCCTCAATATGATAAGGACTGATGAAAAAGTCCAATTTTGCCTGTTCAGTTCGTGATAATGTCATCTTTTACTAGGAAAATGTTAAATTTCAATGATATCTATTTTTGTCCATGTCCTAAATATGCCTACCCTGCCCTTGGATCCAGTGGAAGATTAGTCCTTCCCATGATATATGTTGTCATATTACATAAAGAATGTATTATGGTTTTAGGCTGATGATTTAGTACATAAACTACATCTTCATCAACCTGCACTAGGTTGTAGATTTTAAATTTACTATATTTTTTAGAGCAACTGTGGGGGTGAGATGAAGAGCAGGTGTGGTAAATGATGTTGTGTTGTTTACATGAGGTGAATTATGTGCATAACCAATAAGTTGTTTACCATATTTGAATCCTGTGAAGTTTACGGATATATACGATATAACACAAGAGTGCCAAATTGAAATATTTTCTTGCAACTTCTTTCTGATCACTTCTGCTGATAAATGAACTCTAACTACAACAATTTGGTTATGTGAGAGCTGATTTCTCTGCCTTTTTAACCTATCTAGAGAAATCATTAATGTGTCTCTATTAATGATATTTTAGGTCTTTGTCAATGATCAATTTCTGAATTGGGATCCAGAGCACCGTATCAAAGTCCGGATAGTGTCTGCCAGAGCTTACCATTCGTTGTTTATGCATAACATGTAAGTAGACTGAACAAAATGTTGGTATTTATATCATTCAAAGCTTGTTTTTTTATAGGCTTATAGCCTTGCCCCAAGATCTGTGGTTCTAAGCCCCCCAGATAAGTATTTTTAACGTTGACATCATCTTAATTGTCAATCTTAAGTATCGCTATTCCCTGATATAAAATTTGTTGAATCAAGTAAGACATAATTCAGTTATAACAAGCTAAGCATAATGATGGTGTATTAGTTCAATGTACAATACGATAACTGAGTGGGTGGCAGGTGTATCCGACCTACACCCGAAGAGCTGGAGAATTTCGGTACTCCGGACTTCACTATTTATAATGCTGGACAGTTCCCGTGTAACCGTTACACCCATTACATGACATCTTCTACTAGCATAGATTTAAACCTTGGTAGAAGAGAAATGGTCATCCTCGGCACTCAGTACGCCGGGGAAATGAAGAAAGGTCTTTTCAGTGTAATGCATTACCTCATGCCTAAGCGTCAAATACTCTCACTTCATTCTGGCTGCAATATGGGCAAAAGTGGAGATGTTGCCCTCTTCTTTGGATTGTCAGGTAAAGTACCATCGGATTGTTGTTCCGATGGGGCTCTAACCCTGGCCTAATGATATGTCTCTTCAACCCTATCTGTGCATTTCTTGTTTGGGGGTAGACTATTATGTGGCTTGTGTTGCTTTGCAATGTTTTTAATGAGTCTTAATTGTTATTTAGGTACTGGTAAGACAACCCTTTCTACCGATCACAATCGGTATCTCATAGGAGATGATGAACACTGTTGGAGTGATAATGGCGTGTCAAACATAGAAGGTGGTTGTTATGCCAAGTGCATCGATCTTTCTCGGGAGAAGGAACCTGATATTTGGAATGCCATCAAGTTTGGAACTGGTACGTTCCTAGTCATCTTGATCTTTAGCTTATCATTCTAGTAAAATGTTGGGGATTTAATAATTACAGGGTACCCTTATATTGCAAAGTAAAACAAAAAGTAGAGCATTACAAGCTCAACATCTTGTTCATGTACTGAACAACCTTGATTAATTTGTGCCCCTTTTGCAGTGTTGGAAAATGTTGTATTTGATGAACACACAAGAGAAGTAGAATTTGAGGAGAAATCCGTTACAGGTAATACTTTTACCAGTGTTTCCTCCTGATCTCTCTCCTCAGTGCAAGTCATGTATTAAACGATGATCCTCCATCTTATCATTTAACGCAGAGAACACTCGTGCTGCCTATCCTATTGAGTACATCCCGAATGCTAAGATCCCATGTGTTGGTCCACACCCTAAGAATGTCATACTTTTAGCATGCGATGCATTTGGTGTTCTTCCTCCAGTGAGCAAGCTAAACATGGCTCAAACCATGTACCATTTCATCAGTGGCTACACTGCTCTGGTTCGTATCTGACCTTAGAGAATATACAAAATTTGCTTTGATTTAAATTGCAATACATTCTTCTTACTATTACAAAGAATAATTAAATCTTATATTGAATAGCACTTAACCAAATTGTGTTCAATCTATCTGTAGGTTGCTGGTACTGTGGAGGGTGTAAAGGAGCCCCAGGCAACATTCTCAGCTTGCTATGGTGCAGCGTTTATTATGTTACACCCTACTAAATATGCTGCAATGCTAGCCACAAAAATGGAAAAACATGGAGCAACAGGATGGCTCGTTAACACCGGATGGTCAGGTGGAAGGTATGAAGAGTAAATACCGAATATTTTGGCGCACCTCAATTAAATTTGCTTCTAACATGTAATTTAAATGTGCAGCTATGGCTTGGGGAAGCGTATGAAGTTAGCATACACCAGAAAAATAATTGATGCTATACATTCTGGTAGCCTTTTGGATGCTACTTACAAGAAAACTGATGTTTTTGGATTGGATATCCCAACTGAAGTTGAGGGTGTGCCATCAGAAATCCTGGATCCTGTGAACACTGTTAGTTGGCTGATCCTTTTAATATTTCCATTACTTCATTTTATTATATGTTTTAATACATTATTGTAACACTGTGAATTGGTTTTTTGAATGCAGTGGCCAGACAAGAAGGCCTACAAGGAAACACTTCTGAAGTTAGCTGGTCTGTTCAAAAAGAATTTTGAGGTGTTTACCAGCCACAAAATTGGCAAGGACAACAAGCTCACCGAGGAGATCCTTGCTGCTGGGCCCGTATTCTGAACAAGAAGATGAAAGAAAAGAACTGAACTGAGCAGCAGTGTGGAATTAAATTGCTTGAAATAAGTTATGGTTAGGTGTAGTTGTAATGTTTGTATTGTTCAGTTCAAGCTAAGCTCTTGTAGTTCCTAAGTACTGTTTGTTTTGCCTCCCTCCTGGCACCTTAGAATATGTGTTTATTACTGAGGGGGTGCGTTACAATTTGTTTCCTGTTCTGTTTTCTTTTCATTTGAAAGAGTAATTAAAAAACGAAAAATAAATAAAAACATATTCTGATTTTAGGTCAATATATTTTTTTATTAAGGTTCTGTCAACCTAATTTTCCAACTGTATATGTGTACTTAAAATCAACATGTAAAAACTTCTAGCATGGCAAGGAAAAAATGGTAGGCAATGAGAAGGAATACTTTTTCTTGAATAAAGGTTTTAACTTTTAAGCTCGTAAACAATATCATTCTTCGTGTTTGGCAAGCAACGGTAGCTTTTTGCTGAAGGAATTAAAAAAATGTTTGATAAAATTTAAAAGTTACTTTTTTGAAAAGTGTTTTTGGCCTAAAAGGTACAGTTAGAAAAAGTAAGTACCCATACTTTTGGAAAAAGCTGATTTTCAATTTTTGCATGAAGGATTTCACCATTAAACCTCACCAAAAGCATTAATTTATTTAATTTTTTACATTAAAACATAAGCATATCAAAAATATTACCAAACAGTCATCTGATTTTTAAAACAACACTTTTTTCACCAACACTTTTTCTAACACATTTTTTCAACGGCACTCCCAAACAGAGCTTAATCTGGATCAACAGAGTACAAGCTTTACCAACTTAATTACCCAGAAATACTTAAATATTACAAGGGTTAAAGTACGCAGTGACGTGAAAAGAAAGATTTTATTATAATAGAACATATCGTTAATTATAAGAGAAGAGGATTTTATATAGACAACAACTAAATAATAATAAACTAAATTATTCTAAAAAAATTATTATAATAGCGAAACTATCCAATAATAATAAAATTAAATACTCTAACACTTTCTTTCTTAAACTCACGTGGTGAATTGAGAGTTTACCGATCAAAAAACGAATCCACGTAACCAAACGAATTCAAAGCTGTAATACAAAAAAAATAAAAGTATCCAACGAATTCAAAAGCGGAGTCACAAATCCAATCAACCAAATAGGAACCATCATGTCATCTAATAACGTCGATCCAAAACAACTTCAAATCCAAACAAATCAACAACCAACAATCATGTAACCAAATCTCATGTAAATTATAACTATCGTAAACACCAATACCAAAACTTAATCTGAATCAACAAATTGTATCCAAATCTTAAATTACCCAATAACCAGTCCAAACAAATCTAAATCCAAATCCAAATCATAATTAATAACTGAATTCGACTTTAACAAATTGTATTCAATACTAGACTAAATAAAACTAATTCAAATTTAAACTATCCAAACCGATAAAATAGTCTCGCGAATAACCAATGTGCATTAAACACCAAATAAAAGAAAATCAATCCCACAAAGGGGCCTGATGTACCTAACATACCAAATAAATTTTATCATAAATACGATAAAGAAGAAAAAAAGAAGGTATATAGATATGAACAGGGTGATTACAAGAAAGAGAAAAGGAAGATAAGAGGAGAAAAATAAGTTATACAAATGTGCCTAAGGCTACTTCTATCATAGATTATGAGAAAAAGAAAAAAAAAAGATAAGAGAAGATAAAGAAATTATACAGATGTGCCTAGAGTTACTCAGATCACGAGAAAGAAAAAGTAAAAAATAATAATTTTACCGATAATCGAATCTATCTATACTATATTATAATAGACGAAACATTAAAAGTTTGGTCGGTCGGTCGGTCAGTACGGTACTTGCTGAAATTACTTAATTACCCCTACTTAATTATTCATGTTATTTTTAAAT
>PHNY01293284.1:17130-28513 GCA_003724115.2 Anethum foeniculum | reverse complement strand
ATGCTTATAATCAGCTATCAGCTTGCTATAAGTGTGATCATTAAAACTTAAAGAGTATCAATCTCCCCCTTTTTGATGATTACACAATCATTTTAGGATAGAGTTAAAAACTCCCCCTAAATCCTGTAAACCCTGTAACTTATACCAATTTAAAACAAATAACCACTTAACACATTATACAAATAACACATTAACACATCACATCTTTGAAAACTTAAGCTTCATACCGCAGTCACATTAAAACATCAAACCAGCAAGCACATAAACCACTTAAGGTGAACTAAATCACCAAGTCACTTAGACCAACATAAAATAAACTAAATACTTAATAGATCCTAAAATGTTCTCCCCCTTAATCATTAATATTTTTTTATAAAACTTAAGTCTTCAAGCTAGTTTCTTCATCATTTTCTACCTCCTTGACTGGAGCGAGATCTCCTGTAGCAGTTGTGGAAGTAATAACAATACCCCTCTTGAGTAGCTTAGCAGCAACATCCACCATGTCAATAATATCATAAGATCTTGGAGTTGGAGTAATAAGATCATCACCAGTGGAAGGACCAGATGCAGTAGCACCAGTGCCTGTAACCATCCCCCCTCAACCATTTGTTCTCCTGGGCAACAGCTTCAACATCCCTTACAATCTTCCTCTGACCTTCTCTCATGTCCTTCATGAACTCAGCCAAATGCATTAAAACACCAGCATCCAAACTAAACCCTTGACAAATGCATCAACAACAGGAGATGAAACAACAGGTTCCCACATGAACTAAAACACCATCTTGATCAATCTTTAAGTTAGAATGAGTCAAGGACCTCAAATCAAGCACTTCAGTGATAAAAACACAATCCTAATCCTGGAGTTCCACACCATACCATTGGAAAAATCTTTGTTAATAGAAGCCCATAGGGCAGTCCAGTACCATTTTTAGCAGATAACGCATTCAATATATTCCTTAAAATCAAATCACCTAAATCAAACTTTTTACTGGAAAGAAGCATAGCCATAATCACAATCCTGAGCAGTAAAACTAGAACGAGATCCTACTCGAGGACAAATATTTTTCAAACAAATCTTAAATAATAAGTGAGCCATTTGCATCACTTGAGATGTAGCAGGGGGAGCAAAAGATTCAATTTCAGAGTTATTGGTTATGAGCTTAAGTTGATCTAAAGCAAAAAAACCATCTAAATCTTTAGGACCTCTTATGTTGTGAATAAACAGGAAGGGTGGATTTTGAATCTCAAGAATATCACTTAGAAACAATGGGAAGAGAGTAATCTTAGCATTCGAAACAATAGACACACAATAGCCAGAAACATCAACATGTAAGTTTGAATAAAAAGCCTTAACAAGATTTGGATAACACAATTTTGGTATTTTGAGTAAGAAAGACTCAAACCCTAAATCAGAAAATATCTTAACAAGCCCACACTGATGAAAGCTCTTACTAGATAGAGGCTTTTCAAACAAAACCTTATGAATAGCAAGATCTTTTAAAATTGAACTCTCAAGCTTCATGTGTTTGGCATCAGATACCGACCGAGCAACCCCTGACTGCTCATCACCACTGTCGATGTTGACTTTATTCAACTCTGTCTCAGAACCCTCTTTATCAATTAATTTGTGCTTGTTCTTTGAAGCAGAAGGAGTGTTATCTGAAATCTTAGCATTATCTCTCGTATTCTTCCTTATAGCTAGTCGCAAACCGATCATCACAATAACGGAGAGAGCGTATTTGTTGAAGAGGATAGGAAAAAGCCTAGATCTAATAGAGAGAGGCTATGGTAGGAATGTGAGTAGACTAAATTAGACCATCTGTTTTATTGTTCTTTTTAAGATTAAAAAGGGTGTTGCTTTATGATAAATATTAAATAAACTACCAAAACCCCTAAACTAACTTATCACCATAAAGTATAAAACAAACTAATTAAGTTAGATACGCGTTAAAAATAAAATCTATCACAAAAATTAACATATATATATATATATATATATATATATCATCAAAATAAAATTTAAAAATTCAAATTTAACACATTAATAATCCTAGTAATCAGCATACAAACTTCACATTGACCAACAAATAAATGTAACAATCAACACATATAACAGATATATGCTAAATATAGAAAAATTAGAATTAAATAATTTGATAACACTGTATGTAAAAATAATAAGAATTTTGATAACACATAGCAGTAAGCTGATAGTACCCGTTTGTTCCTTTTCAGCTTGCTGTCAGAACATTACACATACCCTGTTCTTTTCTCAGCATACTGAAACGCGCTTCTGCTAGAGGTTTTGTGAAGATATCAGCTAACTGAGCATCAGTAGTCACATATATCAACTTGACATTACCTTTAACAACATTGTCTCTTAAGTAATGATGTCTAATATCAATATGCTTAGTCCTTGAATGATTGACTGGATTTTCTTAAATGTTGATAGTTCTGGTATTATCACAGTAGATAGGAGTTTGTTCATAAGTGATTCCAAAATCTTTTAGCTGTTGTCTCATCCAAAGCATTTGTGAGCAATAACTACTAGCTGCTAAGTATTCTCCTTCAGATGTAACATCCAAAGCATCTCCTTCAGATAAAACAACAAAATCAACCGTAACATTTGATGTAGCTTGATTTTCTTGAGAAAGTTATTGCACTCTTTCTTAAATGAAGAGTTACAAGAAAATCACGTCAATTTGATGTAGCTTGATTTTCTTGTAACATGCAAATGAGAGTAACATTCGAATAGATTCCAATCTTGCAATCGGAGCATATGTTTGATCAAAATCAATTCCTTCCTGTTGATTGTATTCTTGTGTAGCAAGTCTTGCCTTGTTTCTAGTAACATTGCTGAATTCATCAATTTTGTTCTTGAACACTCATTTAGTACCATGATAAAAGCATCTTTAGGTGACTCCATAAGATTCCAAACATCAAATTTCAAATTGATTGAGTTCTTCTTGCATTTCTATGATCCAATTTTCATCATTAAGAGCTTCATTGACATTCTTTGGTTCCTCCTTAACTAGAAAAGCTGCAAAAGCACAAATATTAGCTGCACCTTTCTTTGTCTTGATTCCTTCTGATTTATCACCAATGATCAATTCTGGAGGATGATTCTTGACAATTCTAGTTCACTTTGGTAGAGAGTGTTGAGCTATGACTTTATCATTTACTCGAATTCTCTTGGAAGGAGGTGAGTAGTCTTCACCATCATAGATAGGCAGCCTTTCTGCTAATCTATCCCCTCTAGGACCTTTCAAAGTAAGCCTTGATAGTTTTTCAAGTGTTTCATCAACAGGTGAAGAAGTTTTAGTAGCCTTATTAGCTTCTGAAATTGAATCTTTTGACTAGTTAGCGTACTGTGATCCAGTATTCTTCACTGTCAACTCGTTGCCAATACCTTTACATGCAACATCTTCCTCTTCCCTTGACTATTCATCATTAGATTCTTAAAATGAAACATTAGTAGACTCTTCAACAATACGTTTAGATAAATTATAAACTCTATAGGCACGACTTATTAAAGAATAACTAAAAAATACAGCTTCATAAGATTTATAATCAAATTTACCATCCTTATCAATGGTTTTGAGTACACAGTACCTTGGACCAAAGAATTTAAAGTAACCAATATTTGGTTTCTTTTTCCTCAACAATTCATGTGGAATTTTGTTGAGAATATGCCTGATTAGCACTCTATTAAAAACATAGCTTGCTGTGTTAACAACTTCTGCTCAAAAACTCCTTGGCAGCTTGCTTTCCTGAAGTAAAGTTCTATATGTTTCTTGTATAGATATATTCTTACGCTCTACAACTCCATTCCGCTGTAGTGCACGAGGTGCTGAAAATTCACGTGATATTCCTCTTTCTTCGCAATAAGAAATAAAGTCCTTTTGGAATTCAACACCTTGATCACTTCGTATACCTATAAGTCTTGTTTCAAGCTTGTTCTCAAGTAACTTAATTAGCTTATAAAATTCAATAAAACCGCAATCTTTAGTAGAAAGAAACAATACCCATGTATATATAGAATAATCATCAACAAGAACAAAAGCATACTGTTTATCTCCAATACTCTTATAAGCTTCTGGACCAAATAGATCCAAATGTAAAAGCTCTAAAGATTTAGAAGTTGGTACCACATTCTTTGTCTTGTGTGGAGTCCTGATTTGCTTTCCTAATTGACAAGTAGAACAGGTTTCCATCTTGACATACTTCAATTTAGGTAAATCTCGAACTAGCTGCTTTATTGGCAGCTTGCTGGGTAAATCCATGTGAGCATGTCCAAGCCTTCTATGCCAAAATTCTAAATTTATATCAACTGCTACTAAATAATATGCTTATTCTTGTTCTTCAAAATCCAATAAATATATATATTTTCTTCCCTTCTAGCAACTAGGGGGATTTTATTAGAACCAACAAGAATAGTACAATCACGTTTACTAAAATCTACATGATGTCTATCATTAATTAACCGACTTATACTAAGTAAGTTATAAGTAAGACCTTTAATATATTGTACTTTGTTAATAGAGATGATATTATTACCAGTAGTTCATTTGTCAAGAGTTGGAAGTGTTTTGCTATTACCAATTGTGACACTACCACCCTTCCTTCATCTTGATAATAAGAAATTGAGATTTGACTCCACTCATATGCCTTGTATAACCATTATCCAAAATTTATTGATTCGATTTGACTTTGGCCACGAGACAAAATTACGTAACAAACAAAAACAACTCAACGTTTTGGTACCCATACTTGTTTGGGTCCATCATGGTTAGTTGATAAAACATATAGAACATTTAAATCAAATTTCTTGATCCACATTTGGATCACTTTTAGTAGCTTGGTTCCTTGTTTTTCCTGTTTTTATCAGCTTGCTGTCTAACCTTAAAAGCTTGCTGTCTGTGAGCTGTCTGTCTGTTTCAGCTTATTGGCACTGCACTCTTGATTGTGCAATTTTAGCTAGATGACCTTTCTTTCCACAAAATTGCTGATCGTCCAGGGTATAGCATAATCATATGGAATACCATTTTTGCCTTCATATATCAGAGATTGATCCTTTGATGTAGAAGCCATTCCAAGACCTCCTTTACCGAATGAAACTTTAGTTTGGTTCATCATTGATTTGAGTACTTCTTCTCCTTGGACAAACTTTCCCATTACCTTATGAAGATTCTTGATCTTATCTTCTGATTCCTTGATCCTTTCACCTTGTTTGGATATTTCAATTAAGCTTTTAGATTTGCTTAATTCAAATTCTTCCAAATATCTATTTCGCGCCTTGAAATATGTTCCCGGCTAGCTGGGTTCTTTCATTAAAGTGTCATTCCTTCTCTGAATTTGTTTGTTGTTTTCTTCAAGGTGGATAATCTGTTCCTTGAGATTTGCAATAATTTTCACACTTGATTTGGAATTCTTTTCATCCATGAAGTCAAAAATGACCTTTCGAAGATGGACATTTTCTTGAGTTCAATCATAGATAAATCATAGATAAATCATTCTTGTCCTGCATGGTTAGCTCATCTAATAAAGTATTATTATTAGTAGGTAATTTAGAACTAAAAGAGTTTACCTTACTACTTGAGTCTGAGCCAATATAGTCAGTTTCACTTGATTTTTCAAGACCAACAAGAGCTAGGTTGACCATCTCCTCACTTGAGTCATCAGAATCCGGATCTTCATCATCACTTCAAGCTAGAATTGCCTTTGATTTTTTTTTGTCTTTTAAATCAGCTTGCTGTTTAGACTGCTTTGTTTTCTTTTTCAGCTTATAATAATCTCTTTTGAAGTGCCCTATTTTACCACATTCGACATGCATCAACCTTTGAATCTTTCTTTGCACCAAATGCTTTTCCCTTATCTCGCTTCATTGTGTTCTTCTTTTCAATCAGCTTCTTGATTTTCCTAGACATTAGAGCCATTCTAAATCCTCATCTGACTCCAGCTTGCTGACAGTGGAATGCAAAGCTAGATTCTTCATTTTCTATGTAGGAGCCTTTACGTGTTCATACTTGCTTGCTTAAACCCTGGTTTCAAACTGTTTCAACTCAGCAAACACAGCAAGATAATCCATTGTATCAATATTTGGACTTGATTCCAAAGTCGTAGTCTTTGCTTGATAGATGAAAGGAACTGCACTAAGAACTTTCTTGTTTATTTCTTCTTGAAAAATCTTCTTGCTCAATATTTGCATCGCGTTATTGGTATTCTGAAACCTTGCTTGAGCTTCCTTGATAGATTTACCTTCCTTGTACTTGAAATTTTTAAATTTATTCATAAGTGCACTAAACTCTACTTTTTTCAATGACTTGGATCCTTCATGATAAGCCTCTAGAGCTTCCCAAATTTCTTTAGCAAATTTGAGAGAAGAAACTTTGTCATACTCAGATTGATTAAGTTCCATGATAAGTGAGCTCCTTGCCTTTCCATTGTAATCAAGCTTCAACAGCCCATCCAGAGTAAGTGCATCAACATCTTTGGCCTTACCTTTATCATCAAGAAATTCATATGGACCTTTCTGAACAACTCTCAGTACTAGTGGATCTCTGGATAAATGAGTTTTCATTTGCCTTTTCCACCAGTTGTAGTTATCAGCTCCAGTGAGAATAGGAGTTCTCCAATAAGCTTTTCCAAGAAATGAGTCAGCCATTTTCGATACCTTTCATGTTACAGAAATGTTAGTATACCAAAGATATGATACCAAATGAAATTCTACACCTAGAGCGGGGGTGAATAAGTGTTATGACTAATTAATACCAATTTTTATATGTTACCAAATATTTATCAAACTGTTGAGACAACTTGATGTTAAGTTCGACTGTTAGTGAGCTGACAATCGATATGCAATGCAGAAAATAAATAACAATAAATAAACAACGTATAGAATTTTAGTCAGGTTCAACCCTTAACCCTAATGGTCTACGTCCTGGTCCCTTATTAACTTTGTAAGAGAATATATTATTAATCACTGAAATAATACGATTACAAGATTCAATAATATATATCCCTTTATCCCATGTTCAGCTTGCTGTTTACACCTGCCCCTTGAATCAAATGCTCTCTAAGCTCTATACTAACCAAGTATAGCCTTCTCTATTAAACTAATTCCCTGAACCCTTGTTATCCAAGCTCACTACTCAACCACAACAATCACACCTTGAATAATACAAGTATAATGAATATTACAACTTATTAAACTATGAACTTAATTATAGATTTACGTGTATACTACTAAAGCTCAAAATGAAATGATTTTCAATGAATGTAAAGTTGTATTTTTAGAAAATTATGGTGTATACTCAACTATTAGCTTTTAAAATGAGTACACTCCTAATTATATATAGAATACGTTAAAATTAAATACTTAAACAACCATAACGGTCTTGATCCATATCTTACGTGTATTTGTTGTTAATTTGAATATTGATGTATGTGATATAAACTAAGTAAACTGATGATAAGAAGATATAAACGTTTATAAGTAAATATTACAGTTTATTTGAAATCCGAATAGATATATAGGAAATTTTGTTTAAATAAAAAGGTTTAAATGGAACAACTTCCTATTATTTATGCAAAACATTTGAATAATATATGCAATAAATACTGATCTCTGATATTATATATTATACGTATAAATATAATAATATAATAGAGTCCTCACAAATCAGTTTCTAAAAGATTTTCTTGAAAGTAGCAGATAATCTTTATCTTGATATCTTTCTGCGCAAAAACCAGTCAGCTCATTGTCTAGCTTTGATAGCTTGTTGTTTAGCCCGTAAGCTTGCTGATAAAATGTTTATACAAGTTTTCTGCAAAACAAAGGTTGTACAGTACAAATATATATTTAAGTCTGTTCACATCTTATGAGCTTGCTATAAGTGTGACCATCAAAACTTAAGATAATAGAAAGAGATATGTTAAGGGATATTATCCAAAATACCAACATTTTAAAATTTACTTTTAAAAATATTGTTATTTTTTAACTTATTTTTACAAATGCTAGCTATATTTCATGTTTCATTTTCAAAATTAAGATTTGTAATTTTCCCACCCAAAATGCAAAATTATTTCAATTTTTGAAAAAAAATAGATTTTAAAATTGAATCATATTGAATTAAAAATTCTATTTAGGTTGAATCAACCTTAATATTAATTTTGAAAAAAAAACAGAATTAAAGTTACATTTTAGGTTGAAATATTCACAGATAGGATATCTAAAATGAAACTTATAAATTTATTTTATACAAAACAGTATTTTTTTAAAAACAATTATGTAAAAAAGTGATTTTGAAAAAACCTCTTTTTTAATTCTCACTTGACTAACAACTTGGTTCAGCTCCATTATTTAAGCACAAATCTACATGTCCTAAGTGGATCTGAAGTAATAGAAAAATGGTTGATGAGCATGACAGATTGCTTCCAATTGCAAATGTTGGTCGGATAATGAAGAAAATTCTGCCAGCAAATGCCAAGATTTCAAAAGAGGCTAAAGAAACCATACAAGAATGTGCATCTGAGTTCATAAGTTTTGTTACTGTTGAGGCATCTGACAAGTGTCACAAGGAGAACAGAAAAACAGTTAATGGAGATGACATTTGTTGGGCTCTTGGTTCACTAGGGCTTGATGACCATGCTGAGGCTGCTGGAAAGTACTTGTATAAATTTAGAGAGTTCGAAAGAAAGCGAGCTAATCAAAGCAAAGCCATCACTGCAGGCACAGAAGAAAAAGAAACATCAGATTCACTACAAACTCAATAAATTAAGTTGAGGAGATCAAAGAACAAACCTCTACACTTAGTCTCTACTACTTGAAGTGATGAAAGTTGAAGAAGATGAACAAGATTAAAAAATGGGATATTTCTTATACTTGTTTCTAATAATATAGGATGTTTGATGAAGAAGCTTGTCCAAGCTAGGTCATTCTTGATTTTTGATTATGAACAAATCCATAAGAAGTCAAGTTGAGGTAATTAATTACTAGTTATTCTTTTTGTTGTTCTTTATCTCTCTCTACTTGTGATTTTGGCTTATACACAAACTGGAGATAGGCGGCGGCTAGGGTAACTAGTACTATGTATTCATTATTTCAGAAACGTTCTTATATATACTTCATATGTTTTTATGTGATAAAATAAAACAACTTTGCAGTTAGGGTTGAATCTTAATACTCGCACATTATAAATATAGACACCACACCTAACTGATGTATGCCATGTTCTTGAGTTTAAGAGTATCTTGATTATTAAATTTCTACCCTTATTTGGTTATTGTTTGAGCAGTTCCACAACCATGTATACAAGCTACAACTGAAAATACCAATTTCCATGTAGTATCTAGCTATCCCATCTCCGCATCTCCTGAATCAGTTTGTTAGTGACCCTCTGTGGAAATGTATCTAGCCAACACAAGTTTTGAAGAACTTAATGATCAGATGTTTTCTTTTTCGAATATATAGCACACTGATGCACACAGTATCTGGAATATACCAATCTATTTATTTGAAAACAAAATATTTCTTATCGTAATAATTAGTAATTCAGATTAATAAATGAAATTATTGCTACGATGGACAAATTACTGCAGGAAGTAGTGCATCATTTCGGATTTCATTCATTATCTTGAAATCTATATATATATATATCTCAGATCAAATTTTTCCTTCTGCCTGTCTCTTTCTTCTTTCACTTTACTATTTTTGGAAGCAGTGGAATGATAAATGTATACATGTACAAGATGTACCTGGGGGTTTTTACTGATCTGGTATATCGAATGGTCCTTGTATGATTAAGGAGTAGAATTTAGCAACTGCAGCATCTGTGATATGACATGTCTAGTAAATTTGATTTTTGAGGGGAAAATAAAAAGGAGAATCGTGTATACATAAAGAAGCTATTCTAAAACACAGAAACGGCAATGTGAAGCATTTGCCGTACTACATATATAAACTCATCATCTGTGAGGAAAAGAAAATGTATGTACACTATACATAGGTAGATATGTAATATCCTAGATGACAGAAAAGATAAATAATCTGGTTCTTTGAGTGGTGAATTTGTGCTTCGAAATTCTTCTATACATCCAAATAAATTTAGTATTTTAAGGGAATATCCAAAATCTGGTTAAGCACCAACAAGAGTATGTAATTAAGTAGCATTGTAATCCTACATGTCTCCGACTACGAGCTACTGTACTTGATTTCAAAGGAAATACAAAGGATGGGTTCAGCCTGAGATTTATCTTCTATAGACGCGAATTGCATGGAATTGTCTGACACAGTTTAAACACCGCCCCTCTTAGAGCAAGTCCCATGTAAATTGCAATATTTGGCCATAACAATATGTTGGAGGGCATCGACCAAAGTACATGGAGCAGATACGATAATTCTTCTGGATCATACTAATGTAGAGTTAGACATGCTTAGCAAATTCAAAAAGTGATATCAGAGTTAAAGATTCAGAGCTGGATGTACAATATGTGCGAGAGTCAAGCCAAGAGTGGAGTCGTGGTGATATCAGACTTAGAGCAAGTCCAATGCAATGCTATAAGTGGTGCCATTTCTATGATTTGAAACGAAATGCTAAAAATTTCAACTTCAAAGGGGTTCTATACTTGGATGCAAATATGCATAAATGCATACTTGGTTCTAAATTTGAAACTAGGGATGCATTTATATATGCATCCATGCCACATCATCAAGTAACCATAAATGGTATGCATAGTGGTGAACTTTAAATAGAATTAAGGAGAGAGGGATAAAAATTATTCAAATTTGGAATTACNNNGGATGCAAAATGCAACTAGCATTGGAGTTGAAGTTCTATTTTAGCAACAAAAAATACTTTTTGGTGTCAAATTATAGCAATAGCTATAGCTATTTTGCATCTTGCATTGGACTTGCTCTTACAGATTCAGAGCTGGATGTACAATATGGAATGAGAGTTAAGAGCTGACTTGCTCCGGCCCAACATAATTATTACGATACTATCAAAGTTAAATTTTAATTTAGAAGAGAACAATTTGTAATCAAATAATAGTTGCAAAATGCAACCAAAAATATATATATTTTGTGATGTAGTATGTTAATTAGGAGTACATTTCACTATATATGTACTATACTTGGTGGTTGATGATACCTTAATGATAGATATATGTATCAGTTTTTGATCGTAAATTTGGAAATCAAATACAAATTTTTACATATTTAAGTATGTCATTGTATTGAAGGGATCATTTTTGTGTATATCTCTAATTTCATATCATGGCTATGTTATTCGCCAACTTGAGTGATAAAATATACATATCTATACTAAACTATAATAAGCAAAACATGGTATAATTGTTGGTAGTTTGGTTCAACCATTAAAAA
>PHNY01293284.1:1028-17012 GCA_003724115.2 Anethum foeniculum | reverse complement strand
CACAAGTTTAATAAAAAAGAAGTCTACATCTTCATAATTTATACTATAAATATCAACCAATATAAAAAATTATAAAATAAGATTAAGCTCGCCCGTGCTTTGCACGGGTTATAAGCTAGTAATTTACTAAATTATAAAATTAAAAAGTAATTTTTGATATTAAAACAAAATATGTTATTCAATATATGTTTTGTTTCTAAACCGATAAGAAATTAACTTAAATCTTACTAATTTTGAATCACCTAATATATAAATTATATATATTTTCATTTCAAGAAGAAAAAACATCTGGGCATGTATGTACGAGTATATTTCTGCTTTCCAAAGAAGAAGACGAAATGGTTAATTAAGACGAACTAGCGGAGCCGATTCTGACCTTTGTCCCCATCACGAAATAATTAATCTGGAACCATTTTAGAAAAGTATTAATATATAATTTAATTTAATTAAATATTTAGATGATAAAATTATAAAAAAATTTAAAATTTTCTACGATTCGATAAATAATTTAACAATTTAAAAAAATGAGTCACAAATTTTTAAAGTTTCAAAATTAGTGGCAACGAACTATTCAAACATAGTTATTTTTATTTAAACTGTAAAAAAAATAATTTCGTTTTCATATTCAATCGTTGTTCAAAATGTGAATGAAATCTAATATTCATAATTGCTTATTTTCTCGGAAAATATTAAATTTTTTAATGTGTTTAATGATTAACGGAGATAATTTTAGAATTGAAAAGTGTTTCGATTGAATAGAAAATGCAAGAAGTAAAAAATATTTAATTTTATTAAAATTAAGAGCATTAAATGTATAGAGTATTCAATTTCGTGAATAAATAATATGTAAAAAAAACTAACCCCTTCTGCTTGCATTCAGCCTTGTATCCAGCTTAACCGATTAAATTGCACAAGTACATAAATATAAAAACACATTTTGTGTGGTCCATGCAATGCTACATGTCATAAACTAGTCAAAAGTAGTAGGACACAACTTTGGAAACTAAGAGAGTTAAAGTCTGAAATAATCAAATAACCTAGATAGACGCAACCAGTGCGCTATTTCTTTAGTTCTTTCATACACTATCCTTTCTCGAAGATTCTATTATATATAAATATCGCCTCATTGGCATGACTTTTTTCATTATTACAGTTGTTTCAATGTCTAACACACGCGTTAAAATGCAAAATAATATATTTATATTTAATGAAATATTAAAAAAAACTGATAGAGAAATATTAAATTTTTTTATAAATAAACGTTTAATAAAATTTATTTATTTATAAAATTTAAAAATAAAAATAATATTATTTTTTGTATATTTCAATATACATATATTACTGTACAAAATTAAAGTGCCTGATATATACTAACAGCAGACATTACACAAGTATATATGCGGGAGTGTTGGTAGATTGTGCCAGAGTCGTGGCTCAAAAAGTGATAGTAGTTCCTTAAGATGAGAGCTTTTGTTGATTAAATAATAACTTAATTAGTTGTGTCAGAGAGTTAGGGTTGAAGAGCATGCAACCTAGGGTTTCTACAATCTCCTTTCTGGACCACTTCTCCAATATCTCCTCCAGAAGTTGCTATTAGGAAAAATTATATATACAATTGAATAATTAAAAACCTAATAGCCAGCGAGCTTTATTATACATATAACAACATTAATTCTTCAGTTCTAGCTACAATTAATCGTATATACAGATACATATGTGGCTATATCATAAGTGACCTAACCGAAACTAGTATATATAATTAACTATTTATATATATACACAAACTGAATCTAGGTAAAGCTAAAACGAGAACAATTAAATCATGCATAATATTTGTGGATGCAGGTACTCCTTTTGTTGGGTATACATGGGCATATATATATATATATAGCACAATTAAAGTTAGTGATATGTATAGAGTGTATTTATGCGCATACCCTTAATTCTAAGAGAATATAAGTAAAAAAAAACCCTATGCATTAATTTAAGAATACATTAATACTTCTAAAATATGTAACAACTGTAAAAAAAGAAGATATTAACCTTGAAATTAAAAGGATGAAATGATTGCTGAATTACCACAGTCGAGTTATGAAAATAGTATAATTGATCATCTAATTCCATAGATCGTTACTTTATTCAGTCAAACAAGCTGGAACTAATATGTAATGTGAAATCAAATATAGTTTAAATTTATAAAACGAATATGTCGTTGGTTTTTAATCTAAACTTGTATTTATCTTGTCTTAATTTATTTTTTATTTGTTTATTTAGACTTAGTCCACAAATGTGAAGGTAGTTGCTTAGTTTTAGGAGAGTAGTAGAATAACGTCAAAGTAATGGAGATTTGTTAGGAGTTTAGTTACTTTCTTTCCTAATTTTTAGCTCGTTCTATTATACTCAGTTTAAATATCTTAGTTTGCAGTCTGAATAAAAACTACGCTTTTGATAGCATCCTATTTGTCTTTCTCAGTTTCATAACAAACATAACAGGTAATCTAACAATCTGGTATCAGAGTTACGGTTTCAACAGTTGATGCCCAAGTACATGTCAAGAGTGGTAACGACGATGAAGCCCGAGAAAAATAAAGAAGGTGCAGTTGGTTTAAATAACCCCATGTTAACAAGAGGAAACTATACAGCGTGGGCATTGAAAATGAACGTATACATGCAGGCCCATGGCGTCTGGGAAACACTGATACCTAAAAGATCCGAAGGCAGTGATTGAAGACAAGACAGACAAGATCGTCATGGCCCGTAAAAGAAGTTTGGGGAGTAATTAAAGTGATATGTCAGGTGCGGAACGTGTGAAAAATGCTAAGATACAAACACTTAAGCCCGAATTCGAGTCACTAATCATAAAAGACTTAGACTCTCTTGATGACTTTTGTCCGAAAATCACAGGCTTGGTGACCAACATTCGCACACTTGGAGAAGTGGTAGCTGAAGCGTATGTTGTCAAACAATTATTAAGGGCAGTACCTCGAAAATTCCTACAGATTGCCTCCACTATTGAACAGTTTGGAAACCTGGATACGATGAAAATTGAAGAGGCTGTTGGGTCCTTAAAGGCCTATGAGGAGAGGCTTCGAGGACAGGGTGACAGTAGTGGGAGTCAATTGATTATCACTGAAGAGGAATGGCAAAAGAAAGAGAAAGAGAAGAACAAGTTGTTGCTCACTAGGGATGAGTGGATCAAAAGATCAAATAAAGGTGAAACAGATCAAAGATTTCAAGGACGAGATTACAGTCGTGGCACACGTGATAGGAGCGGTGTAAGGTGTTTCAATTGCAATATTCTTGGATATTTTGCAGCAGAGTGCAGAAAACAGAAACGTGATAAAGAGACCAAAGAGGAGGCTAATATCGTGCGGATTCCGGATGAGCCAACATTACTCTTAACCGAATGTGAAGGCAAAAAGGAGGACATGATGCTATTAAGTGATGATAAGGTAATACCAAAACTGGTTTGAGATGGTGAAGCAAAGCGAATGGAACCAAACTTGTCGTACTTATACACTACAAGGAAAATAGGCTCCGACAAGTGTTTTTTCCGTTGTCTGATAGCTAAATTTCCCGTTGAGTATTGAGATGTGTGAAGCTGTAAAGACAATGAAAGTTGTTTATATTAATGTTGTCTAACATCTAGAAACAACAACGATATTTTATGAAACCGTTGCGAGTTCATGAAATAATTGAGTTATATTGTCACCAATACAATGACTTTAAAGCAAAACATACAACCTTTGAAACATATAGGCATTATTATATATTATAACAGACAACATGTTCGAATCTGAAGAATTGTTGTGGTAATGCTCTATAGACAACCGTTTAGGATTTCAAAAGAATCATATAAACAGCTACACACAATAATTTCATTCTCTGAACGTGTGGTCTAAGTACCTTAAATATGATATTTTTAACTTTGTATAGACAATGGTTTTTTTGTTGTATGAGTTTTCTTTTCACAAATATTAATTGGTAGAAAGCATTGGCTTAATTTTAAAGACATGATACTTTTTAAGAAATTTGGCTATTAAAAGCATAGTGTGATACAAAATATAACAAGTATTCCAATAAATGTCCTCATTGTCTTTGATTATCCAAAAAAGAGTTCTAGAGGTAATCTAGACAATAATTTTTATTTAAACAAACTAGGCTACATTATAAAATGAACATGCCCCAAAAATAAAAATCAATCCATCATGCCATTAAAGTTGTGAAGGCAGCTTTAATTGCATCGTTGATGTAAATGAAAGTTCTCTGTGAATCTCCACCATCTACAAGCTTAAGTGGCTCAAAGAAGCTTCTGTAGCCTACAATTCTGCTGGTTTTGTCCCCTGTGCATGAAGATAACTATATTTTTAACTACCGTCCAAGTTCTTTGTGAATGAAAATTCAATCAAAATGAAAAAATTACACTGTACAGGTACCAATCACGGAAATTCAAATTATTAATATCTAGGCAAAGCATATAGATATTTTGACTGTAATGGCATAAGAGTTTGTAAACGTTTTATAAAAAGGAAACCAATATAACTTTTTGGCTTTATGTGAATGTTAAAATTATTTCCTTCACAAGGCATATAAAAAGTAAGAAATATCTGGTAAAGACAGTACCAGGGTTCAACTAATTTAGATACTGTGCCACTTGGTAAGGTACTTCCAATACCACCCCGAGTAAATGAATGATCATTAACCTTCAGCCCTTCTCTCATTTTGTCCATATGAATAACACCAAGAACTATCACAGTCCCAGAGTCACCTAGGCAACACATGACAGACAACAATAATCAAAACATATAAGTCTCTCCACTAAATTTCTTCATTTAAATTTAAAAACAATATCACCGGTAGAAGAAATATGTTTTATCTATTTGGTTTTTTGAATTGTTGCATGAACATCATTTTAACATTGAGAATAATTAAGCTTACACTTAAAATACATCAAATTGATTCCCAGTACAACTGTAGCCTCAATAATATTTATTTCTTGAATAAAATGACCATAACACCAAGAAATTAACTGTAAAGTAATGGGCACAAACTGAAGAGCTAACTAATAATCTAACTCTATCCCTGCTTGAATAACTTCCTAAACCCAGGAATCCATAAAGTTCAAAACAACTTCTCAGAGATTCAAGACGGGTTTCATTCAGCTGCTTTAGAATGCTCCTAAAGTTTGCAGTACATCATTTGAGAATTTCCAACTAGAAATTTATTTGATAGCTAATAGAGATGTCAAACTACAATAAAATATCGGTAGATAGTTCACTATTTATCGGAATCATGAATATCATTTATTCTTAAGTTAATAGTCCACCCTTGCAAACCCTTGCAAACATGGTACATAGCCATATCCCAAAACTCACAGTTTCATACTATCTGACTTTAAGTGAGAACCCCATAATAATGACCAACTAATAGGAATAACCCACATGAGGAAATTCGATATATTATACCTTCTTCAGTCTATTCAGCTCCCTGAGGTGCAGTTCCATGTTTCAAATCTTTTGGTTCACAGAGCTAATATAAGTGTAAAGGGAAGAGTTGCAATTCCCCTAGAATTGAAAGAAATTCAACTTATCATGCCATAGATAGAAGACTAGGAGCAGACCAATTTACTTGTAAAGGAAATAACACAGATGATGCACTTGCCGTAGCAGTGAATACATATATAGATGATGCACTTGCCGTAACAGTGAATACATATATAGAATCAAGGAGGGGTATGAAAAAACATAAAAGATTAAAGCCTAAAACTCAAGCCTTACTAGATTCGACCAAATTAACACCAAAATCCAGATGTATATAAATCATATAAAACAAATGAAGAAGAAAAATAAATGAAATGGATAAATGTAGGAGGGGATACAAGAAATTGACTATAAAAAAAACTTGACTGAGATAAATTATGACAACATTTCTTTTGACAAAAACCATTGTATTAGCGTATTAATGTTCTTTTAATCTAACAGCTGATATTAAATTTCCTTGGAATCAACGGCTCTCATTACACCACTCAACAAACCAAGTAAAAGCTTTTTCACCAATCACGTGGTGTCACCTCATCACGTGGTGCCTATTAAAATTCTAAAAGAGCTATATCAGAAAATTGTTTTCATCCCATTGTCTGATATTGTATAGGATAATACATTTAAAAAACAGTTGTACAAACTTTCTAATTTGCACAACACCGCTTTTAAAAAGACTTGTCTGATTCGAGTAACTAGAAAATGGTTCTAAAACCGTTGTTGTTGTTGGGTTTTGAGGCATAAAATATAGCGAAAAACATAAATTAAAATCGTAAAAACCAGAATTAACGAAACTCAAACACATCCATGCGAAAAATAGATATTTAATTCATAGATCAGATTGTTTACCTTAAGAAGTTCTAACAGTTCATTAATGGAAGAACAATGGAGATCCAAAGCTTGTTTAATCACCACGCATCCTGCTCTCGCGATCTACGCTCTATCGGTATCCACACGAATGCATGAACGCAAGGATCGGATGTGTATAAGCACAAAATCATTTCTTCTTCCTCTCTCCATCTTCTCTCTTGGTGGCTAGGGTTTTTAATTAAATCTTTTTCTTAAAAAATCAGCCACAAGAGATATTATATAGAGAGAAGATAAACGAATTATAACTCTTAACTAATTAGGAGTTATTATTAATTCGAAATTCTTATTTGTATTATAATTAAGTCTCACTTAATTATTTAATAAATAAATTTCAGAATTAATATTAGTATTCGAATATCATTATTTATCAAATTAATTAAGTCATACTTAATTAATATTATAAATAATTCTAATTACTTTAATTTAATTTAAATCCCAATTTAAATTAAATAATCCTTCAAACATTCTTTGTGCGACCCTATAGGTTATTATTATGTTGGTTTTAATTTTAATATCTCATATTAAAATTATAAACAAAGAGCGTCATCTAGTAATACATCATTGTTACCCAAGTAATAATAATTAAATCGGTGATCGATTAAACTTCTCGTGAATAATGTACAATGCAATAGAATCCCTTTAACGATATATTATAGATTAAACTCGAGGCATGTTATGTGTCATCCTCTTCATAGTAAAATCCAGGTTTCCTTGATCAATGAGTAGACTATCATATCAAATCAATATTTGAGCGTGGCCACGCATTTTATAGTCTAGCTCATATAAGAGGCCAATAATATCACCCATAAAATAGGAGGTTTAAATCCTTTCTAGATCATTCATATTTCTCATAAGATTCATAATATACCCGAAGTACACTTTTATCATTACCCGGTCAAAGTTAACTTTTAATGTAATCAAAGTACATTATTTCTCGTATAAAAATATAATGATTTCAAGTCTAAGGACCATTACAGTATTATCACGGTGAGAATTACTTATGACACAACAGACATGTAGAATCTCACATTGGGTCCATCCAGCACCATGTATATTTACATGTGCATGTGTTTTGACTTTAGTATCACTATACTTATGATCAATGAAATGTGACCATCAGTCAACAAACACACCAGTCTTAATGCATTATTATTGTCATATAATAATAATACTCGACTAGGGACCTTTAGGAATATTGATACTATTCTCATAATCTCATTTCTAAGTCACGTACTTATAGATATAGAATTCATATCATACTCCAAGAACATTTATTAATCTGACAGTTATATCGCAGTAAATTAAGAGTTAATAAATTATAAAAGGGAATAATTGATAGAACATAAACTTAAAAATCCAAATGTCTTATACTAAAACATAATAGTGTTGTCTCTAGGGCACAAACACTAATAGTTGTAAAGTTAAAATCGCCTACCTTGCACAACACCTCTATCAAAAAGACTCGTCTGATTCAATTTTCTAGACAATAGTTTTTGCAACTGTTGTAGTGAACTGTATCAGATAATACTTTTTTTTAGGGTGGAAAAAAACCGTTGTATGAAAATTCTATGCAAAGGTTTTTTGGTCAAATGTTGTCTGATGTATGTTATCTGAATGCGAATTTCTTTTAGTGTTAGACAACGGGGCCAGCAATCATATGACCGGGCAGTGGTCAGAATTTAAGGACTTGGACGAGAGGATAACGGGGCAAGTAAAATTTGGAAACGAGCCAGTAGTTCACATAAAAGGACGAGACTCCATAGCAATCAAGTGCAAGACAGGGGAGGAACAGGTTCCAAAAGAGGTATATTACATTCCCTTGCTCTGTAATAATATAATCAGCATTAGCCAACTTTCGGAAGAAGGAAACAAAATTACAATCAGTGGTGACTACCTGTGGGTACACGATAAATGCAAAAATCTTCTAATGAAAGTCAAAAGATCTATGAACAGGTTGTATAAAATTAATAAAACGAATATGTTGTTGGCTTTTAATCTAAACTTATATTTAGCTTGTCTTAATTTATTTTGTATTTGTTTATTTAGACTTAGTCCACGGATATGAGGTAGTTGCTTAGTTTCAGGAGAGTAGTGGAATAACGTCAAGTAGTGAAGATTTGTTAGGAGTTTTAGTTGCTTTCTTTCCTAGTTTTTAGCTTGTTCCTTTGTACTTGGTTTATATATCTTAGTTTGCAGTCCGAATAAAATCTACACCTTGATAGCATCCCATTTGTCTTTCTCAGTATCATAACAAACACAACAGGTAATCTAACCTATGTTTAAATATATTCTAAACTTTAGGCTACAGAACAGAATTAGCATAGCAAAATGTATGATCAGGAGATAATTATGATACCTTAAGCCCATGTTACACTGTTACAACATTGGAAAAGAAGGAAGAAGATAACAAAAAGGAAATGGTTGTAAAATGAATAAAAGCATCTGAATATTGAAGTAAAATGACAAAATTTAAACACCAATTCATGTTTTCTATTTGTAAAAAACCTATAAAGTAAAATATAAATTATTAAGATATTTATCTTAAAATTTACACTTCAAAATTAGGATAAAACTATAACAATAAGCTGCGTTTCGCGGCGGCACTATAGTAATATTTTTAAAAAGTTAGTAATTAATTATTATTATTATTATTATTATTATTATTATTATTATTATTATTATTATTATTATGAAATATGATAGTACAACATCCTTTTGACTATATTTAATATAAAATAATAAATGTTAATTACTTAAATTTAAATACCATATAATGTATTTTACAATTAAATAGCCTATAAGAAAACAAACCTCTAAAATTAACCGTTCCATAACATCTTTAATTCTACCCGGAAAAAAGGCTGCATTCAAATCCCAAAATCAATCAAGCATTCCAAGATCATAAAATCAATCAAACAATAACACATATAGTTATAGGAGAACCAAGAATCAAGCCAAGACGTAATTTCAGGTGATGTGTTTGGAACTGTGTCCAACGAAATCTTGAAAAAGAAGTTCCTTTATATAGGTATTGGGAGACTTGGTGGGCAAGTCTTTATGCCTGATTGGGCTTCCAAATACCTAAAAGATAAAATTATATGACTTGACGTCTACTAATATAAGAGAAATATAATCTGATTCTGACTTATCTTATCCTCTATAACTTTATAAGAGATAGGGATTTGCTTACTTGTAGAATTTTATGATTTGAATTTGGCGTCTACTAATCTGAGAGATAAAATCCAATTCTGACTTATCTTATCAGCTATAAGTTAGATAATTGTAGTTTATCTAAGAGATAGCATCTGATTCTTACTTATCTTATCCGCTATAATTTTATAAAAGATGTGGATTTGCTTCTTTGTAGAATTTTATGACTTGGAGTTCTAGTAATCTAAGAGATAGAATCCGATTGTGACTTATCTTCTCCGCTATAATTTTATAAAAGATGGGGATTTGCTACTTTGTATGATTATATGACTTGGCGTCTACTAATCTAAGAGATAGAATCTGATTCTGACTTATCTTATCAGATATAATTTAGGTAATTGTAGTTTTTAATATTTTATAATTCAAAAAATTGAGAAAATTTGAAAAATAGAACGGGACAATCTGAAAGGCGCCACATAAAAGCCTCGTCTTCTCATTTATACAACTCTATTGATGATTAGAGTATAAGGTGATAGAATTAGAAGCTTGTGTGCATATTTAAAATCTTACATACAATATTATGATCATATTTTAAAAAAATATAGAAACTATAACGATCATCGATATTCTACTTCTGTTACTTGGGCTTACCCATTGTTCCCCTAGTGTCTTTCTTTACAAAACTCTGGAGCAAAGCTTTAAGTGACAGTCCTTCTTTAATTAATTATCCTGTTTTTTCTATTAAACTTATAACTCTTTAAAACGTGCAAAGATGCTGAATATTATTCATAAACAACAGGATGAGTTTATTAGATCTAATTAGTAATGATACACAAGATTGATTGCACTTACAAAACGCTAAACATTTCACTGTACATCCACTTTAGTTACCAACTCTATGATAAAATATTTATGATAAAACAAACAAATAAACAATAAAACAAACATTGCACAACAATTTCATGTCAACAAGACGAATATCTCCCACCAGTTATCAAACAGGCTCATGATGATAAAATTTAATACTAACTGACTGTTTTTAGGAATGAGAATATTCTTGTTTTTAATATTTGATCTGAAAAGTTGTTCCAATTCTTGATTTACACCGAGAGAAGCTTGTAAAATCATAGGAGATATTGCATTCCACACTGATACCGAGAACCCAGTTAACCTCTAGATTACAGGCCTGAAGATAAAATGAAAAAGAGAAATTATCGTAACTATTTTATTTGTGACATATTACCAAATAATAAGGCTTTTCCACGTACGACCTGCAAGAAATATGTCGTAAATAGGTCATCCTACAATGAAACAATTTTGACATAGCGTAATCATAATTTACTATTCTGTACTGTTATTTCGCCGCAAGTTACAACAGCTACGGTCTTCATAATGGTGGGTTTAAAAATAGAAATAATAAAAGCCTACTTACTAGGAAGATGTCATGATAGTATACAAGTCCATTCCTTCTTCATTTGCAACTATTGCTGATACATAAGACTTGGGCACAACAAACAACTCACTTTCTTTCACCTCAGCATCCAGAGTAGATTTTCCTTTAATACCCACAATTTCAACTCTTCCTCAGCAATCTTGTAGATTTTGTAGTGAATTCATCATAAGTAGGAATTCATTGATTCTGGACTTTTCAGAAAGGTCTTTTTGTTCTCTACAACTTTCGTGTTTTGAGTTTTTCAAGAAAACATCGTTTATAGGGTCAAAAAGGCTAAAAACGGTTCTGGGAAAAACTAGAATCATGGAGAAGATCGAGATCTGAGATGTGTCGTTTTTGACGGGTTACTAATGATCGAATATGTGTTTTAGTGTGCTGTTTGCGTAATTGAGGTAAGTAACTATTCGTTGCTCCGTATTATTTGTATGTTTACATGTTCTTAATTGTTGAGTAAGTGACTATTCGTTCCTCTGTATTATTGTGTAACGTACCCTATATATTGTCTACTTATATGTTCATAATTGTTTAGTAAGTAACTTTTCCTTTGCTCCGTATTATTGTGCAACGTATCTTATATTGTGTGATTCATGTGCTCGAATATTTGTTTTGTTAACGTAAGTAAGATATCGATATGTGATTAATAAGATGAGAATTATTTTCAGAATTTCTCAGTTTTAGATTATGCATCGAATCATAGAATCCGGTCACTGGATAGTGTGGCATATAGAACTAGTTTTACGCACTTTTGTTGACTTTGTGTTAACGAGGGACGTAAACTAGCCCCCATCGAATCATCGAATTATCGAATTATAGAGCCGAGTCCTGGCATAGTGCGGCCGTAATTTAGAACCGTGGGATTTTGAAATTAGAATAAGATTCGTTTATTTAACAAGAATTTTAATTATGTGGATCATAGAATATGTCGTGTGTATCACTTTGATAATTGTTATAGATTATACTTTGTGCATCTTTGTCCTACTTGTTATCGAATATATATGCGATCTCTGTTATGTGTTACATGACTAAACTGTGTTTTCGAAAAGATAATATATTATTTTGAGCCGTTGGACGGTAGTTGCTTGTTGGGCTTCGCCGCTCATTCTTTAAATATTTCAGGTTCGGTGTAAGATTGAGTTGGATAGCATTGGAGCTTGAGGACCTTAGGTTTGGTAGTAGATTGATTTTTGAACTTCTGTTAGCTGCGCTTTTGTAATAGTCACCTTTGTAATAGAATTTCGGATTCAGAAATTGTATTGTATTTTAGTTTTGATTTAGATTCAATAGTCTGAAAAGTCGGGCTGTTACATCTCACTACATAAACAATTTCAGCTGATGAATCCGGTGCGAATTTTGGAGCAAATATTGCATTGCTCTGTAGCTTAATAAAATTTACACTAAGCCTCAGTTGTTCAAATAAAGGAAAACTAGCTGCTGCTGTGAAACTAGATATTGTAACATCATCTTTTACATTGATTATATCAGCCAGATCATTATCAATGCCAAGAAATAATTTTTGATCATGATCATCAATGTTTGATTTTTGCATTATAATTTCATCTCCAAGCTTAACGATCAATAATTCAGCTTGATTTTTCGCCAGAGTGCTTGCTTGTTTTTCCGTTAAATTATAAATTTTACTAATAATTTGAGTTGAAAAACCATTCAAGAAACCAAAGCCTCGTGTCAAGGAAAAATAGGTGAACTAGCCAGGTATACAGGCTTTAGGTGTTTCACCCAAAAACACTAGGATAGTCTCCGAATCTCCATGGTTGAACCACCATGAGACTGCACCAAGTGAAACTGGAACGACATCTCCTTTCTTGACTAAGAAGACCTTCTCTGAAGAGTTGGGAAATATTATTCTAATGGTACAACAACCTGTTAACGAGAAAAAAGGGTGTTGAAACGTGAAATGTCTGCGATCGAGAAAATAGGGCTATGCTACAAAAGTAGATGTGATAAAATGTTGATGTACCTTGAACAACATAAGTAATTTTATTAGAGTCAGCATTGTGGGGTAGAGCAAATCCACGAGGCTGCAAAAAAACCTTCCTAGCACCAACCCTGGTCTCACCAAGAACTGGAAATTTCGAATGTGACCAATTATAGTATGCACCATCTTTCCCCTCCAAGATTAGTTTCGGAGATTAGGGTTGCAAATTCATTTCTATGTTCTTCTGTTGTAATGATTTGTGAAGGATGAGAAGAAAATTAATGATGTGGTCTTTGGTTAACAAAGATGAGGTGTTTATATTGAGTATAACGTGTACATTATTGAGTTGACACTTGTGATTCATAATTCATCAATAGTGCAACCAGAATTTGAAATGATACGAGCTTGAAATATTTTATATTTAATTATAAAAACGTTATATAAAGAATTTCACTTTCGTTTCTTTCAACTATCACTTTTTTCTTCGTGCAAAAACTTGTAAACAAATCCTAATTAGTTCAATGATAAACTAGGAAGCAAGCAAACTTGTCACCATTGATCACTACAAGAAAAATGGGTCATAAACAACTGAAAAATATGATCGTAAATGGCCCTTTTCGGTTGGAAATGTAGGCAAAATCGACCGTGGAACGACCGATGCCATCGGTCGTTTAAAACTTGGTTGCTTTTGACCCATCGGTTAAAAATAAATGCAAAACCGACCCCGAACGACCGACATTTTCGGTTGTTTATGTAATCTCGGTTTCCTTATATATGACCCCACATGCCACGGTGGATAGCCACGTCATATCTATTTCCAACCAACTAAAAAATAATTCGGTCATAAATTATTGGTCGCAAATTTTCAACCAACGTTTAGTCACAAATATATGGTCGTAAATGATAGATATATTTCCAACCAACACTCTGTTGTAAATTGTCATAAATTATTTGGTCGCTTATGGCGTATAAAAACAACTGATCAAAAGTGACCAACGTTTATAAGTTTTAGTCGTAATTGAGGTCACAATTTCCAACTGAAGATCGGTTGTAAACGGTTGAAACTTAATTGGTTGGTTTTAATAGTCGTTTATAAAAGCACCCNAAAAAACAACCAACCTTGTGGTCGCTTATGCTATTGGTTGAAAATGGCTTCTATTCCAGAAATAAATACACCCAAAAAAGCTATAAATTATATAATTTACCTACGCTACAAAAAAATCCAATAAACCAGTCAAATCCAAAGCAAATCCAACAATTAAGTTAAACAAATCAAACAACAGCCTCCATAACCAAATGTAACAACGGTTCCATAATCATGACAATCCAAAAGTGATACGACTTACGTTACAAGTTTAGAAATTCATAGTTCTAATTAAACCAAGTACATGTTCACAAATTCATGATTTTAACTAGATCCAACTACAAGTTGGCAAAATAAGAGCCTTGAATTACAAATAATGGCGTACTAGCGGGTAGTACAAATAATTTGAAATAGAAACGTGCGACACCAATGTATACGGAGTAACAAGTTAACTCATTCCCTTAAGCCAGATAGAATAAAAAAATAAAACTCGATACAAATCAGTTTGTGAAAATAAAAATCTATGTGCCCCTCCAAACCAAACCAGTTAATAATAATGAGAATGGATTTTCAAACACAAAAATATATATAAATCTCATTTCTATTCTAGCTAACGAGATTGAAATCACATGATCCAAACAACATCTATATATCAAGATTTAAAAACGAATAACTTATACCCAGTCAAGGGAGACAAATATTTCTCTCTATCATTTTAGTAACAACGAATTATACAGAGTCCAGTGACAACGGACACTGTATTATTTTCAAAAAGGTACACATTTATTTTTTGTTAAAAAATAAGTACATATATATACATCATTTCTCATTTTCTCTATTTAAACATTATTACATGTCCCTTCCCTTTGTCTACGGCAAAATGATATGAATTGGCACACGATTACTAATCAAATCTAAAATAAGGTTGCCGAAGAGATTCCAACAAGTAAATGCTAATAGAATTTCCTACGAGATCAACGAAGCTTGATAATATAATCTGGTCCTAATATTTTTTTGGAAATAAGAAGCTTGCTACTTCCATCATTTGACTTGAAAAATTGTTCAAATTCCTGTGTAATATTGAGAGAAGCTTGTAAAACCATAGAAGATATTGCCTTCCACACTGATGTCCTCCCAGCTAAAAGATTCAAGAACCCTAAGCCTCCTGTCAACAAAAAAGTAGGTGAACTGGCCAGGAATATAGCTAGGCTTTAGTTGTATCACCCAAGAAGACTACGACCATCTCCGAGGTTCCACCATTGAACCACTATGAGATTACACCAAGTGGTACTGGAATGACATCTCATTTCTTCATCAACAAGACCTTTTCTGTGGAGTTGGGGAATTCCCCACCGTACGACAACCTTGTAAAAGAAAAAGAAGAGGGTGAGTAAATTTATATAGAAGCGGAACTAAAGTGGGCTAACCTAAATTACAGGATAAGGAATTTTTAAAAATAAAAATAAAAACAGTAGCAGAAAAAGTAATTTAGGCTGCTGCCATCCAAAAATTAACAATAACTATTTTTTGTTTAGGCTATTCTGTGATCGGAATCTATATATCTATACTCTTTATTAATCATATTTAAATGAAATACGGTACTAAATTATCAAAGTATCAAAGTACTAAATTTTGGTACTAGATAATTATGTAATATCTATTTTTCTAATTATATTATTATATAATATCTATTTTTTTAATTATATTATTATTCAGTCAGCTACTTACACGAATAGACTTCTATTCCCCTTTGTTTTCTATTAGTTAGTGTTCATCCCATTAGTTATAAATATATACTTGAATATTATTAAGTCTCTATTAATAAGTGCAAAAAAAAAACAATACAACTATAATATAAAAAAAAATTAATAATAACCCTATAATTTTGGCACTAACTAAATAATTATATAATAATTTTTAAAATCTTATATTATTAAATCACAACTACTAACACGAG
>PHNY01293278.1:738-13020 GCA_003724115.2 Anethum foeniculum | reverse complement strand
AAAATATAATAAAAGATAAGTTGAATGATTGTAAACAATTAAACTAACACGTTTTAAGTGTTTATTGTACTAAATAAAACATGTGAAGTCCTTTTTTTATATTCCTAAATTTAAAAAAAAAAAATCAATCATCATGTTTTTGATAGGTGCATAATTTTCAATTTTTATTTTTTTAAGTATCCGAATTAAACCCGAACCCGACCCGATACCCGAAAAACCCGACGGATCGAAATTGGATCTTCATATTAGATATCCGGACCCGGACCCGATCCGAACCGAAGTATAATGGATCGGGTCTGGATCTCAAGAAACCCGATCCGATCCGACCCGTTGCCATCCCTAATATCATCCCCTATCTATGCCCATAGCGCCGTGAGCCTGTTTGGCTCTCTTTATAAGTTAGAGGTAAAGATTTATTTTTTAAAAAAATTTCATCTTTATATAATAAATTTTACAGTCTAGTATTTGTGAGGGGTATTTCTTTTACGCAGACTTATTTTAAAAAAAAAGTACGTTTTTTTCAGAAATAAGTTTTCAGAAATATCTTTTTAAGAAAGTTCAATTCAAATCAGGGTTTTGGAAACTTATCGGGGAACATATGGCTTGAGCCAGTTCGTTAAATATGATGTTATCTAAATCTTAAAAAGGCGAAATCCACCTTCAGCCCAAGAAATAGTCCAGATCTACGTTGGGCATACATTTAAAGATTCGGCCCAGAAAGCAAAGTCCAGATGTACATTGGGCCTACAGTATAGATTCAGCCTAATAATAAAACTACAAGATTTTCTAATATAAAAATCGCAAGTATGAACATAAAAGATTGACTTTGTAAAAGGAATAAAAATTGACATGTAAGCTTTTAAAAAACCTATTCTTGGTCTACATGCTTTATTGCTTCCACTGCTGGTAAAGTCAGAGCGGCAATTTTATCACCTCGATTACTGAAAATTTCTGATCATCTTTATCATCGCAATCCATATAATACTACATTTTTGTATGCTTATGCTCATGGTGCCCATGCCATGACTCCCGAGTCCTGACTCCCGAGCATGGCATGGGGTGAATGTTTATCGAGACTTTTACAAGTTTAATTAATTAATAAATTTTATTTTTATCTAATAAAAATTATATTTGGTTCGGTTTGATTTGAGCAATCATCAACACCCTAGTAAGTTACTAAAAAAGAATCCCATAATAAAACTCACAGCTATGTTTGTTTCGGGGGATTATAATCCCGGATAGTAATCCGGGATAACTAATCTCATCATTATTAGTTCCAGAGATCAAATTATTCTTTCCTATGTTTGTTTATAAAGATTAAGTTTGGGATTGTACTATAATCCTTTAAAATTTTATTTTAAGGGATAGTCATTTAGGAGGAGATTATAATCCTTTAAAAAAATAATATGTTAGAGGGGATTAAATAATACATTCTCCAACTAAAGTATTAGAGGGGATTATAATCCTATCTCCTAGTCCAACAAAACAAACATCGGATAAGATAATTTAAATGATTATAATCCTTAGACTAACCTTAATATGTTTTTATAAAACAAACATGAGATTGAAAAATTTAAAGGATTATAATCATATACTATACTTAATATCTTGAAACAAACATGGATACAAATTATAAAAAGATTCCAATATTTGTTATTTTCCATTTTTATTACATAAAACCGATTTTCTATCTTATATTTCGGAAATTAAAATAAATGAGCTGAGATATCGATTTCTAATTTATTACGTAAATTTTAAAAATTTAAAAATTTATTAATAAAATTTGTCGAATCAGTCAAATACTTTTAAACCATTTATCAAAAACTTTGGACTGGACAGAATTTTATAAGAGAGCTTAAGAACACTCAAAAAAAGTGTGCAGAACATAATACACGATTCTTAACTTGCATACCCCGATATCCTTGATCCCTTTTTCTGTCGTGACCTGGCCGGTGGTGCTGGCGTGTGTACACCAAACGCATTCGTTTCCCAGATGAACCGCACCCAAGATCCAACGACTAATAATACAACCCCATTGGGCTAGTCAATTCTGGCCCCGCCGCAGTTTTTCTAATTCGCAACAACCCTCCTAACACATGGTCAAACTTTTTTCCAAACTTTTTTTCCATCTTAATACATGCATACATTACATATACCGAACAAAAGATTCCTTTTAAAAAAATTATTATATTATATATTATCGATTTAATTAGGATAAGCTAAAATAGTTAAAATCTTATATTCAATACATATAAATAAAGTATATGATAACGAATATCCTGCAAAAATGTATGAAATTAAATTATTAATTTTAAATTTTAGATTTATACTCGCATTCTCAATTTCATTCCACAATCCAAACGCGTTGCTAGCACACTACCAAATCCCACAAATAAAAACTAGAAGCTTTGAAAAATTCCTCATTCTTTCATCATAATACACCAAACCCAACTCCCATCTTCTCTCTTTCACCTGCTCAAACCACCCCATCTATACACACACCTATAAACCCAATTGGGGTGGTCTCAAATCATTCTTGTTACTCATCATTTCTGGGTTTTTTATAAAATGGCTATTGCAAGTGGGCTGGCTGCTACAACATATAATCCTGGCCTAAAAATCAAGAACAAATTTTTTGTTCAAAGATCCAATCTTTCCTATTGTTTTGCATCAAAGATTCAATTTTTAAACAACCCATGTAAGAAAAATGATGAATTTGGTCAAAGATTGTGGTTTTTGAAACCTAGATGTGAAGCTGTTTCTGTTGAAAATGGTGAGGTTGAGTCAAAGACAAACAGTTTGTCTGCTCTTGAACTTCTCAAATCATCTGCAGCTGACAGTAAGTATACATACATGTTTATGTCTATATATATTTGTGTTTATGTTTATGTTTGTTTATGTGGTAGATAGTGTTTGATAAAATGGATGATCTAGATTATTTATTTAATTTTCTTGATATGGATGTGCAATGAATTTTTGGGGAGTTTTTTTAGTAAATTTTGTTTTAGATGATTAATGTAGGCATATATATATATATATATATATATATATATATATATATATGATAGGTTTATAGGTGTACGAACAGAAAACAAACATTATATAATAATTTGGAGCTCTGGAAGGTTTGAGATAAGACTTTCTCGGGGTGAAATGATGTGGAAAATACAAAATATGGACCAAGGATTGTTGCAATTGCAGCTTGAGTATTGGTCTATAGTTTATGATTATGAATGATTGAGGATCATGACTTTGTATGTTTTCCTTTCTTTTGAAAATGAATGCTCATGTATATTTCAGTTTGATTGATTAATTATCGTAAGCTACATGGTTTTCTTGTGTCAATGTTTAGGAGAAAATTGAAGACCTTTGGTTTTACTCTTTTTTTTTGTTTTAATTTTTGTATTTGTTCGACTGCTTTTTGGATCCTGGACATTGGAATCTCTGTGGAGTTTCTTATAAGATTGTCAAATTTGTCTGTGATGCAGGATATACGAAGGAAAAGAATAGTATTTTTGTAATTGGGCTCAATATTCACACAGCACCACTTGATATACGTGAGAAACTTTCTATTCCGGAAGCACAATGGTCTCAAGCTATTGGTGAATTATGTGCTCTAAATCATATTGAAGAAGCTGCAGTGTTGTCTACTTGTAACAGATTGGAAATTTATGTTGTGGCTCTCTCTCAGCATCGCGGCATCAAAGAAGTGACTGAATGGATGTCCAAGGTACTAATAACTGTAGAAAAATATTATGAGCCGAATACTCTCCCTTGCCCCTCCCCAACTATGGTTGAAAATTGAATGATTGAGCTGTAGTTTAGTGTTGTGATATTAATGAAGCACTTTTTGACGTCAGCAACCGACCATTTGTTTAACAAGCGCTAATAAGCTGCACATTTGATGTCACTAGTGCCTTCAGTTTTAAAAAAGCGTATGACAAGTAATGATATGTCACGAAGTTGTTTTACATTTGAAATGATGATCTTTGGTTATAGCTCTAGCCTCTTCAATCAGAATTTTCTATTCTACTCCCCTAGGTTTTTTCGATCAACTCTATCTCTACTAAATTTGGAGGAATGAAGCACATCTTGATGTCAGCAACTGACCATCTCTTTAACAAGCGGTAATGATATGTGATAATACTAGTGCCTTGGTTTTGAAAAAGAACAGAAGACAAGTAATGAGATCTCATAAAATTTGAAATGATGATAATTCATGGCTCTAGCCTCCTTAATCAGAATTTCTATTCTACTCTCCTTGGTATTCTGGTCAACTCTTTCAACTAAATTTTGATGATTACGTTTGTGCAATATCTGCTACTTGTATGTGGTTTTTTCCTAATTTTCTAGCTGTTTATCTAAACGGACAGTTAAGAATGTCAAAAAAATACAGAAACTTCTGTTTACCTATGGAACAGTTCTTCAATTCTTCGAGCTTTATGTTTTTTCTTAGTTTTATGTCTTTGCATCCAATACATTTGATGCTCAAAACTAATCTTGCATTTCTGTTGGCAGATTAGCGGGGTTCCAATTTCAGAGCTAAGTGAACATCGGTTTATGCTTTACAATAGAGATGCTATACGCCACCTTTTTGAAGTATCTGCTGGATTGGATTCTCTTGTTCTGGGGGAAGGTCAAATTCTGTCTCAGGTTAAACAAGTTGTAAAAACAGGACAGGGAGTCCCGGGATTTGATAGAAAAATCAGTGGGCTGTTCAAGCATGCAATAACAGCAGGAAAGCGAGTAAGGAGTGAGACTAATATCGCCACAGGGTCAGTTTCTGTTAGTTCAGCTGCTGTTGAGCTGGCCCTGTTGAAGATTCCAGAATCCTCATATGCTAGTGCCAGAGTTTTAGTTGTTGGAGCAGGTAAGATGGGGAAACTAGTGATTAAACATTTAGTTGCAAAAGGGTGTAAAAAGATGGTGGTGGTTAATAGAACTCCGGATAAAGTTGCTGCCATCTGCGAGGAGCTTAAAAATGTTGAAATAGTGTATAGACCATTTTCAGATTTGCAATCTTGCGCTGCTGAAGCTGATGTAGTTTTCACTAGTACTGCTACAGAAACTCCATTGTTCTTAAGAGAGCAGGTGGAGAAGTTTCCACCTGTAAGCTCTCAGTTTGGAGGGCTGAGGCTTTTTGTTGACATCTCTGTACCAAGGGCTGTGGAATCATGTGTATCTGCTCTTAAAACTGCATCTGTTTATAATGTGGATGATCTTAAAGAGGTTGTGGAAGCTAACAAAGAGGACCGGCTTAGGAAAGCCATGGAAGCTCAAGCAATTATCACAGAGGAGGTCAAACAGTTTGAAGCTTGGAAAGACTCCCTTGAGACTGTTCCAACAATTAAAAAACTGAGGGCATATGCTGAAAGAATAAGGGCATCTGAGGTGGATAGGTGCTTATCAAAGATGGGAGATAATATCACGAAGAAGCAAAAGGCAGCTATTTACGATCTTAGTTCAGGTATAGTGAACAAACTTCTTCATGGTCCAATGCAGCACCTGAGATGTGATGGGACAGACAACCGTAATCTGAGTGAAATATTAGATAACATGCATACCCTTAACAGGATATTTGGACTAGATACAGATGTATCCCTGTTGGAAGAAAAGATTCGAGCCAAGATAGAGCAAAGCAAGAAGTGAATTTCTTGAAATCCATAAAAAAATTCTTTTATTGCTTGAAGCTGCAATTTCTCCTGCGGAAGAGCACATGATCTTTAGATAATACGAGTTCATTTTAGCTAATTGCTGTGTCAGTGTCGGATGGAGGTTTTTGTATACTTAATAAGTGTATCCCCTGATTGGCAGTGGATACACGTATCATACACGATAGACCTGTATTCATAGAGGCTCATTTCACCTTGAGGTTAGCGGAAACTATTAGAATGACAGGTTGAGTATAGGGCAATTCCCGAGTGTTAAATGGATCTTCTGACATCTACTTTACCTGATTTAATACCCTGTTGCAAAAGCTACTTGGTATTTGGTAATCATCTTGTACGTATGGAGTCAAGACTGGGACAATCTGTCCACAAACTTTGTATCTATTGTTATGTTTCGTAATATAACAAGATATTTCGCTGCTTCTAGGGTAAAGTATGAGTATATTTCTTCCTCTCCAAACAAATAGGTATGTCTTGTAAATTGATTCTTATGAAATTGTTTTCTTTATCAGAATTAGAGTAATCTGTACAGGCACGTGTGTTGAGAATGAAGATCAATGTTAAAAGAGTAACATAAAGTAATCCTCAAGTAACGTACATAGTTCACATTAGCATTGTCTATAAGAGTGCTCAAGCAAACTAATAGACTTGGCAAAAGAAAAACAATGAACAATTGGGGTAGCTCAAACCGTATATATTGTATATTGGAGCTTCTGTCATAAAACAGTTGTTTAAATTCTAAAATCATCTTAAGTTGGTAGATCCAGATGGTAGCTTCAGAACACTGTGCATCCTTCTCGGGGTTCTGACAATTGTTTTGTACAAGTGAATTCATTCACTGATTTAGGATACTTGCAAGAATTTGAAAGATTTCTGACAGTGAAATAAATGTTTGTTATCATGAAATTTCTGACTACATGATCAAATATAAATTCTACCAACTCTATTTGAAAATAATAGTCGCTTGACTTTTTTACACGTACTTTTAAGAGATTTGACTATATAGTAAAAAATATTTTTTCTAAAATTTTCTTTTTTTGAATAAAAGTAATAAACTAAAATTTTTATTCATAAAAAAAATTTAAAAAATAATAATATTTACTATGTGGTCACACCTCTTAAAACTACGTGCAGAAAAGTTAAACGACTATTATTTCCAAACTGAGGCAGGAAATGTTAAAAAGTTTTTTATTAGTTCCTGCACCACTTCATCTCTAAATCTCTGTCTCCTTTAGTTCATCCCCATCTTTGACTTCTGCTATTTCACCAATTCGAAGCTTCCCATTCCTATCTCTCTCAACCTCCTCATCCGCCCAGACTGCTGTACCACCCTAGCATTTAGTGGCTGATCAAGTTGCATCAGTATGGCAATTATCGGAATTCCAAATGCCATTGCTTCCATCAGCGATCCCCATCCACAGTGACTCACAAAACCTCCAATGCTTGGATGGCCTAAAATCCTCACCTGTGGTGCCCATGTCTCTATAATCATTACTTTTTCTGCAACCATTTCTTGAACTTCTTCAAGGAATCCCCTGGTAAATTCATCTTCAGTATGAAACCTAACAACCTATATGAAATTCACGCAACTTAGCTCTAGACCACGAGCTATCTCCTCCATCTCTTCTTTGGACAAGAAACACTCATTTCCAAATGAAACAAACACAGTTGATGCCTTAGCTTTCATGTTGGGCCATTTAAAAATCTTGGATTGGTCATCTTTTTCACTCTCAACAGTTTCAGAAACAAGTAGACCAACCGGTAGAATTGTTTTCTTACACAGAGTAGAAAGATAGTCATAATATTTTCCCTCTATCTCCGTAAAGCTGTAGACTAAAACCACTTCACGTGACTGCCTCACACAAGAGGTGATACGTTCAATAGTTTTAATGCCATCAATATACACTTTTACAGATTGCTCCGACTGCTTTTTCATGATTTTTAAGAAATATTTCAGGAAAAGGAAAAGGAGAGTGAGGGTTGACGTGTTGATGAATAAGGTAAGAGCTTGTTGCTGCACCTGTAGTGAGGAAAAGAACAGAGGGAACATTTTGGGACAGCGCGACTTGTGGCGCCCAAAATTGGATAATCATATATAAGCAAATCTGGTTTTAGCGTATGGATGATATCTGAGAAGTTAGGGGCAGCCATATCTACAGCTTTCTTGAGGGTTGACATGAGGTCTGATGGAAGACCACTTGTTATGTGCTTATGAGGTGGAAGATCTGGCAAATTCGGAAGATGAAATTCTATTGTTCTTATTGAGGGGTTTTGATCAAGTGTTTGTCTGATTGAGGTTAAATTGACTGGGGTTGAACATAGATATATAGAAAGGCCTTTTCTTGCAAGTCTTTTGCCAAGCTCTAGGTAGGGCGATAAATGGCCAGGGCCTAACCATGGAAACATCAAAACAGTAATGCCTCTCTATCTTTTATTTCCATGATCTCTATCTCACTTCAACACTCCAAATTGCAACTGGAGCTTTTTAAGGACCCGTGCCAAATTGTGTTTACTTGGCATTGTTGAATATCAACAAAGGATTTAAGTTTTTCTGATACAATTACGAATCCAAGCTTTTGTCATATTAAACCGCTGTTTCAATTATTTTTTCGAGCAAAGTTCGCACAAGTTTTTAAAGATGTATGTTACAAAAATATTGGACTGAAGTGGTTACAAAAGATTTAAAAGATGCCTGACACAAATAGAAATCAGTTATGCATAGAACTTATTGAACACATGATCATTGATCACATATACAGAGCCTTCCAACTAGATGTTACAAAGCTTATTCAGTTCCTTTACGACTATTTCTATATCTCTGTCTCCTTTTTCCCTTATGCTCTCGCTGAAATACTTTGTTCTCCTCCTCACTTCATCCCCATCTTTATCTACCACTATTTTTCTTAGAACTTTCGCAATTTCACCCATCTCAAGCTTCCCATTCCTACCTCTCTGAACCTCCTCACCCACCCCAGCCTCCTGCACCACCCTAGCATTTAGTGGCTGATCATATTGCATTGGTATTGCAATTATCGGAATGCCTAATGTCACTGCTTCCATCACTGAACCCCATCCACAATGACTCACAAAACCTCCAATGCTGGAATGGCTTAAAATCTTCAACTGTGGTGCCCATGTCTCTAAAATCATTCCTTTTTCTCCAACGCTTTCGCGAAGTTCTTTGAGAAGTCCCCCCGTAAATTTATCTCCAGTAGGAAACCTAACAACCCATATGAAATATACACCACTTAGCTCTAGCCCGGAGGCCATCTCTTCCATCTCTTCCTTGGGAAAGAAACACTCACTCCCGAATGAAACAAACACCGTCGATGCCTTATCTTTCTTGTCAAGCCATTCGAAAATCTTGGCATGGCCATCTTCTTCACAACCAATAACAGTTTCTGTAACAAGTGAACCAACTGGTAGAATTGTTTTCTCACACAGAGCGGAAAGATAGTTAATATATTTTCTTTCTATCTCGTTACAGCTCTTGATTAAAACCATCTCATGTGATTGCCTAGTGCAAGATATAATACGTTCTGTTAGTTTCATGCCATGAGCATTTACTTTGGCAGAATGCTCAGACTTTGCCTTCTCATAATCTTTGAGATATATCTCAGGAAAAGGAAATGGAGAGTTAGGGTTGATATGTTCATAATATATGTAACAGCTTGTTGCTGCACCTGTTGTGATGAAAAAAACTGATGGAACATTCTGTGACGAAGCCACTTGGGGCGCCCAAAATTGGAAAAAATCGTATATAAGCAAATCGGGTTTTAGGCTTTGGAGGATATCGGAGAAGTTAGGTTCTGCCATATCAAAAGCTTTCTTGAGAATGGGCAGGAGATTTGGTGGAAGGCCATTTGTCGTGTGGTGTTGAGGAGGAAGTTCTGGCAAGTCGGGAAGATGAATCTCAATAGTTTTTATTGAGGGGTTGTTCACAAGGGTTTGTTTGACAGAGATGAGATTTGCAGGGGTGGAACATAGATATATAGAAAGGCCTTTTCTTGCAAGTCTTTTGCCAAGCTCTAGAAAGGGTGTTACATGACCATGGCCTAACCATGGTAACATCAAAACAGTGATGCCTCTCTCTTTACTTTCCATACTCTCTGTAGATAATCTTTTTTTTTGCTAAATATCTCTATAGATAATTAGATACACAGATATTAAAACTCTAAAACACCGAAGATGCATACACAAACTCACAGAGACGCACATATATATAAAGCCTGCAGCGGAGCCAGCAGAATCGTCGAGGTTGGTCAAATTTCAGTTGCAATCTCTGAGCGAATAAAATTGCACTTATTGACCATACTTCGTCATGGTCTATATAGAGATTTCCTTACAGAGCCGTTCCAAATACACGTGTTAGCGTCTCGGGACCGATCATCCTTATTCCTTAAGATCTTATGTATTTTACAGAAGTTTCCTGCTTAAGATACTAAACTTTTTTAGAAAAACGTTAATGGCAGTAACTAGTTTACAATTGTGGAATATTGACCAAAGGATAAGGAGGTGGACGAGATGATCACAAAACGATTTGATAAGCCTGAGACTTTGATAGAAGGGGCCATCAGCCATGCATGCGTGAGGTCAATATAATTAGCCTGGCGGGGCTTCGTATACGTTAGCCTGCGGCATATCACAGAAAAACATGTGATTCTGTTAGCGCTTCATGGAAATCTGAAGAGATTTCGATCTAAATTAAAGTTACGCAATCAATATGACTGTGCATGGTGGTGACACATGCGGCCTTCTGCTTGTTTATGGAAACGACTAGAGCACACAAAATTTCATATTGTGATTCCATAAACTCGTTGCTCGAGCATCCCAACAAAATTACAAGTAATCTAGCAGCTGTTGCATTTAGGGCTGTCAATGGATCGGATATCCTATCCGGTCCGATCCGGTCCGGAAGCTAATGGAGCGGATATGGATCACTTAAAAATAAATCTGATCCGAAAAAAATCCGATCCAATAAGTATAGAATATGGATTTCATACGATCCTATCCGTTAATAATCCGATCCGATTATTTATATATATAAATTTATATTTATATAATGGGGCGCACGCGCGCGCATATATATATATATATATATATATATATATATATATAATCATAAAATACTTAATATTTTGAATAAATATACTACATATAATAATACATAAGATTGAACTTAACGGGAATAAAATTGAAAGACGACTTACATATCTTTTCATGATTATTTTATTTTGATGTGGCTAATATTGACAAATAATAGTATATCATTGTGCATTTGATATTTTGTGTTCGTTTACATAAATGAACATTTTATAAAAATCAATAAAGAGTATCAATTCTAAAATGTCTTTATAAGAATAAATATGTTTAATTATCTTTTCTGAAATTAAACATTAGGGACAGTGGTAAACAAAAGTAAAAAATATAAATATAAACGAATAGTAGGATAGTGGTAAACAAAAGTAAAAAAATATAAATATAAACGGATCGGAGCTCCGATCCGAAAATCCGTGATCCAGCGGATCTGGATATGGATCGGGCTCTGAAAAATCCGACTAAAATCCGATCCTGATCCGAATCCGGTAAAATTAAATGGATCAGGATATGGATCAAGGCTGATCCGATCCAAATCCGATCCATTGACGGCCCTAGTTGCATTATACTACTGGTCATCATAAATATCCATACTGGTTCAGGGGTCGTCATATGACATCGTTGGGACTTGGAAGGAAGATTAAAGATGGAAGACGTAAGAAGCACAAAAGAGGTCACAGGACATTGGTTCACACAATTAACTCGAGAAAAATGACATAAGTGAAAGATGGTTAGCACTACTCGGAAAACTAGAATAATAGGAATAGATATCATACTGTTAACAACGGTTACTAAAATCACCGATGATATAAAGGTCAGTTTAACAATATCGAAAAATTCACTTTCTCATGTTTTTTCCAAAATTCCTATTATCTTGAATTTTCGCCAATTTTGTGGTATTTGTCCCATACGAGACCATTGTATTTGAATTTGAAATGACGAAATACAGAAACATGATGTGCTTACAATTCCATATCTGTTGAATTATTTTGCTTAATATTATAAATATCTCCCAGAAGGACTACTGCAAAAAATGGATGTGCAAATTAATTGCAATACAAATCTTTTTTTTTTTTCCGTAATAAACTAGTTAATAACGATATAAGAAACGATATATTGTTTGAAAACATGCATTTCATTTGAAATGATAGATTTCAGATGACGTGATTTGAGTTTTCATTTCAAATTCTTATATTTAAACTGAAGTTTGAATGTCTTGAATTTCAAATAAAATTTAAACCCAAATTTTTCACTTATTCAAACATGTTATTTGATCAAATTCAGAATTTCAAATGAAATCCAATTTCCCTAACAGGTACTTAATTTCTTTGTACTTATTAGCTTAAATAATTAATATCACTAGTTATTTCTTTGCATAAAAACATTCTTTGGAAAATGTTTTCTCTGCAATGGTTGACCAACAGTTCTCTCAAAAAATAAAAATTGTACGAGGTGACAATGTACAGAATTTAATAGCCTGAAAAAATATTTTTTGGAGAATGGTATATTATTACAA
>PHNY01293274.1:729-13013 GCA_003724115.2 Anethum foeniculum | reverse complement strand
ATGACAAATCTTCTTCTATCACTTTTCTTTCCCTTTCCAAGCTCCAAGTACACAAATGAGAGGCAAATGATCATACACAATTCTACAATTTAACTTTTAGGGTTTATAGCGGAGTGACAGGACACTCCGCTATAATTTTTAGCGGAGTGTTGGGCCGCTTCGCTATAATTTTTAGCGGAGTGACAGGCCGCTCCGCTAAAAATTATAGCGGATAGGTACCACTCCGCTAAAAATTATAACGGATCGACTGGGTTTTTTTTTAAATCATAGCAGTTGGATCAAAGATCCAACGGCTTAAAGACTGAATGTTCGATAAGTGTTCCCTGACAATCGATTGTCAGGGAACATGACCCTTTCCTAATAGGGTTCAAACTTCGAACCATGTTTTTACAATTTATAGTACTTGTAGAATTTGTATTTGATGTTTTTTACAAAAGAAAAATCCATTAGCAAACCGGTGGGCTACAACATATTTAGATTTAACAACCACAAACCTTTAACAGCCCAGAAGAGAAACCTTCTAAGAGCCCAACCTGAAACCGCCAACCCAAAACATTATGGTACGGGTCATACATATCAACCCAATCTCGTTTAATAACAAATTTTTCAAATTTTTCTTTCTGTATTTAATTCTTTTCTTTTAATAATAAACCTGTTAAGATTTGTACTACTTTGAAGAGAAGTTTGACCCATGTCTTTTCAGTCTAATGGCAATAATAATGTGTTTTGGATGCTCATGTGAGATAAAAAAAACATCATATTTAATATTACTTAAATCCGTGCAATTACCTGAATATTTAATCTAATATAAATTTCTAAAATTTTAGTCTCAACCAGTTGACCTGCCAAACGTGTGGTGGGCAGAAAACTTCATTTCCATCTTTGCGTTCTTACGGTACATATATATATAGTTTATTCTTTTCCGATAAATAGTACATCCTCTGTCCTTTTCATTTTTATACACTTTCCTTTTTTGAATGTTATTTTTATATATTTCAAAAGTTACTTAAAAAAGTAAAAAAAAAAATTATAATATAAAATTAACTACATTCACTACTTTCTTGCACTACACTCACTTTATACATTAAATATTGAATGATCCCGCGACTTTACCCACTTTTTTTGCTTTTTATTATTAAATCACACTTTTTCATAATTTTCGTGTCCAATCCAAACGTATACAATTAGGTGGACAGATGGAGTATACTATTAAATGATTGATAAGTTTGTCCGTTTCTTATTGGATTAATATACTTATTACTTAAAATAAGGTTAAAGAAAATCTAATTTTCTGATATCAAATTTGAAATGAACTACAACAATATTTATGCTTTTTCTTGTTTCCTTTAAAAAATATAAATGAAAATTGCAATTCTAAGGTCGTGTTTGGATCTGTTTTCTCACCTAATAATACATAACACCAACTTAAATAATTGAGTGACAAGGAAGCAGAGTCTGCCCTGCCAAAAAAAGACATACTTGATTACTTAAACACAATAAGTTTTCAATTTCTATAACCAACACCCTCACAGATATATTATTTTTGACAAAATTCAATTCATAGGCTCTAATATCATCGATTAATCACTTAATTAATCGTTTTAAGGTATTCCACCGATTTCATATTAGAATTCAACTGATCACTATATATTTTTACTGAGGTAATATATCAAATTGAATAAATTTATTATTATATATTTTTTAAATACATCTGATTGAGAGCAAACACTAGTACATAAATGCTTTTATGAGTCGCACTTTTTGTGTCGGTTATACAAGGAACCGTTGCCTATAATGCTCTTTTGCGTCGGTTGTAGTTTTCGCCGATGCTAAAAATCAATTATTTTGGACCTTTGGCGTCGGTTGGGTGTTTAACCGACGCTGTTAAACTTGGCACAATAGAAAATACTGGTATCATGTACTGTACTTTTTATTCTACAACTAAATATGGAAGTATAAAGCCAACTCACTGGCAATAGCAAACTACAACATTGCTTATCATAGCTCCTAGACAATTACTAATATGGAAGTATGGAAGTTTGTAGCTTCAATAGCAATTTCAGTTATTCTGATTATCATTGGCAACTTTGCACTAAAATTATATCAAAGGCAATGGGTGAGACCACTTAAGTTACAGAGACAACTCAAAGAGTTAGGGTTCAAAGGAAATCCTTACAGATTTTTGCATGGAGACATGAAGGAGTTCTTCAGCATAGCAGCAGAAGCAACTTCCAAACCTATGGAGTTCTCTCACGACATCGGAGCACGAGCTTTACCATACGAGGATCACACTGTCAAGAAGCATGGTATGTACTATTGTCATTTTAGTATGTCACTATTGTTAGCTTGCTTCAAATTAACCAAAGTTTAAGCTGTAAGAAGTTTATTGTGGTCTTTAGTAGTTTTTGTCTAGTGTATGTTAATGTTAAGCGGAAAATTTCTATAATTTCCAGGCAAGAATTCATTTATATGGTTTGGAGCAAAACCAAGGCTGATCATAATGGATCCGATGCTAGTTAAGGAGATTTTGTCTAAGCCTGATGACTTCCATAAAGTGTATCCGGATCCAGTTGCTGACCTTGTTGTAGGAGGGCTTTCGACAGCTCGTGGTGAAAGATGGACAAGACACAGGAAAATAATCAACCTGGCTTTTAATTTGGAGAAGCTAAAGGTATGTTTCTCCTAGGGGAAGTTAGAGTCATGGCACAAGATTTCAGAAAGCTACAACTTACACCAGGTCTTTCCAATTGAGTGCATTAGCTAATTCAGATATATAATTCATGGATATTTTTTATTTCTGTTTGAAGGGAACATTTCCAGAAGTTCACTTGAGCTGTAAAGATATGATTAGTAAGTGGAAGGCATTGGTCTCAGCAACAGGAACTACTGAAGTTGATGTATGGCCTTATTTTGAAGATCTGTCCCGTGATATGATTTCTCGAGCAGCATTTGGCAGTAATTTTGAAGAAGGAAGAAGAATATTTGAACTCCACGAGATGCAAGCTGATCTTTCATTTCAGTTTATGGTTTCGAGTTACATCCCATGGGCTAGGTAATACAGATACTAAACTTATATGAGCTTGATATTAGTCCAAGTTAGTAGTAAAGTGAAGTATGTCAACATTTTATGATACTATGCTTTATAATAAAAGCCACTTAATTCGGGACTGAGGAATACTCAAGAATGAAAACATTGTTGTTTTGATGAATATGGTTTATCTGCAGGCACTATAAAGGTAAGGAATATAAGAAAATGAAAGTAATAGACAACGAAATGATAGATCAACTGAGCAAGATCGTGAAGAAACGAGAGGAGACACTTAAAAGAGGAGAAAAGGTGAACAAAGATGACTTGTTAAGTGTATTAATGGAAGCCAACAGAAAAGAGATGCAAGAAGAAGGATCAGGAATGAGTATGGAAGAAGTGATAGACGAGTGCAAGGTTTTTTATTCGGCTGGAGCAGATTCTACTGCACGTTTGCTTCTGTGGATTATTGTATGTTTGAGCAAACATACTGACTGGCAATCTCGTGCCAGAGAAGAGATTTTTCAGGTTATGGGAAAAAATGATATGGATTTCGAAAAGCTTAGTCACCTCAAAATTGTAAGACTTGCTCTGTCTCAATACAATCTCCTAAACTATACCAAAGAACATTGAAAAGATTCATACATTTCCTAGCTATAATTTTTTTTTTGTTAGCTCATGTAACGATCTGGTATCGTGGATTGCAGATAAACATGATAGTCTACGAGGTGCTTAGGCTATATCCGCCAGCAGGCCTGCTTCTACGAGCAACTTCTAAGACGATGAAACTAGGAAATCTGACAATACCAGCATGGGTACACTTGACAATGCCAGTCATTTTTCACAATCATGACACTGAAATATGGGGAGAAGACGCGAAAGAGTTCAATCCGCAAAGGTTTTCTGAAGGAATTACTAATGCAACAAAAGGGTTGCCAATTTTCATTCCATTCAGTTGGGGTCCTAGAACATGCATTGGCCAACACTTTGTGATGGTAGAAGTAAAGATGGCTCTAGCAATGATCCTGCAGAACTTTTCTTTAGAGCTTTCACCATCTTATTTACATGCTCCTGAGCTCTATTTTTTTCTGCGACCACAGTATGGTGCTCCGATAATCTTAAAAGACCTTTAGAGTGCAACTTCGTATTCAATAATTTGGTCATGTTTTTTGTCGTACTTAGAAAATGAAAATGAATACAACTTTACCTGATTATTTTATATTGGATTAGAGAACATGTATATTATTTCGAATTTCAAACGATAATGACATGATTGAGTTGTCACTTCAAAATTTTCATATTAATATTAGAACAGACCAGACCCGTGCTTTAAGTGAAACTCGGGAATACAGATAGTATTATTTAAGTTATCTACAATTATTTTAGTCCAACATTGATTTGAAGAATTATACGAGTATTTCGTGATTCGTGAGACATGTACCAATTATTACTAACTTTGCACTGTTCAATTCATCAATTGTCGTAATGGGTGGGCCGGATTATTAAATTGTGATTGTTTAGTAATATGGCATGGGCCATTGAGGTTGAAGAATAAAAGGAAAAAAAAAAAGAAAAAAAACATTGGCCATTGGTACGGTGTAATCGAGCCGAGAGTCGAATACTGTCAGGCTCGGCTAAAATTCGATTAAAAAAGTTCAAGTTTGACCGATTCTTTAATTTCAAGTTCGAAACTCGTAAAAAATCTGATAGACTTGAGTTTGACTCAAAAGTTCAAATTGATTTCACTAAATATTAATAAAAACTCGAAATATGATCAGTTCGGCTTGAGTTCGATTCGATTAAATACATGACATATAAAATAATACTCCCTCCGTCCCAGCAGGTTCTTTACGCTGGGGGAGGGAGTGTTTGACACGCATTTTAAGGCTTATTAAAAGAATAATTCTATACATTTTTTTTGGATTTTTTTTTTCTGTATAAAAATATAATAGTTTCTCTTTTATTCAGAAAAAGAAAAATTTAAAAATAAATTATGAAACTATATTTTCTAAGAGTCTTAAAATGTGTGTCGAGTGCACGGTTCCTAATGTAAAGAATCTGATGGGACAAAGGGAGTATTAAATATTTATAATAAAAAATTAAAGATAATAGAGGCTCGATAAAGCTTGCTAACCTTAAGAGACGAGTAATATAAAACTGGAACTCAGCTTGATAAAGAATATAAAAGACTCGACCTTGAGCTTAGCTCGATTATTATCAATCAAATTCGCATAACTTACGAGCCAAGATCAAGTATCTGCAAATGGTTGGGCTAATTTGTACCCCTACCCATTGAGTGCTTAAATAGTTAAATATGAATTACATATACTTTTTTTCTAAGGGGTGCTGGGTTATGTACTTATGGTATTTATGTGCTTAAATAGTTAAAATTTTCTTCTAGTCAAAATTGGATAACAAACACTTTGTGATGGAGTATGATTGATTGGTTGGTGGACGAAAGGACTGGGCTGGCTGGCCATTCTCAGCATGATACACAAAAACTATATCCCCACTCAAACATAGCAGGCCTAAATATATGTCCATGGACCTCTGGAGGCCCGGAGCCCATTTGAATTATTTTAGTTACAACTTAAACTGTATATACCGGCTTAAGTTAAAAAATTTAGCTATAAATTAGGTTCATCTATTTGGATAATTTGCTTTAAATAATTACGGTGATATTTTAATTTTTACTTGAAAATAATTAAAATTGATTTATTTGAAATAATATAAAACTGAGATACAAAATATGAAAATAAATTAACTGGCCGAGTGAGAAAGACAAGTTGAAACAAAGTACAGTTTCTAAGTTCATCTTTAAAATAAGTCAGTATCCTCTGTCCTTTTCCGTGTCTTCTAATATATTCCCACTTTTCTATCGATCGGTTATTTAAATTATATATTCCGTGTCAATTATTTGATCACGTGCAGTGTAAATAACCGACCAATAAAAAAAATATATTAGGAAACACGGGAGAAGATAGAAATCCGAACTCAAAATTTTGTTAATGACATTAACTAATTTATAGGTAAATGTTATTTTCAGTGTAATTTTTTTGGTTGGAGAGTTATTTGTACATATTATGTTAGAATATGTTAAACATTAACTAATTTATTTCATTAGAATATGCTAAGCGAATGTAGGGAATATGCAATGCTTAATTGCTCTAAAATTAAAAAACAGCTCTAGAAATAGCATCAACCAACTTATATTATCTGTAATGTAATTAAATTTATTATAAAATGGATTAGATCTTTTCATCAAAACTATAATAAAAACTTATGATATATGTTATATAAATTTCTTGTATTTTTCACTAAAGTGACCAAACTTCTGACTATTTCGAGCACAGTTTTATAAAATTATTAGACATGCAGGTACGGTATAGCTGTTGACCTGTTGTACTGGTTAATGCCAACTTTTTCATTCTTTGAAGTTTCATAAAATTATATGAGTATAGTTGTTATACTGATTAATGCTAACTTTTTCATTCTTTTCAGAGCAATGCTAGACATCATAAAAAAAATTAAGTAGTTCCATGATTTTAATTTGCAAGCACAAGTCCACTATTTTAAAAGAAATCACCGACTACTCCCTCCGTCCCACAGGTTCTTTATGCGGGGATGAAGGGCTTGACACGCATTTTAAAATTTATACAAAGTATAGTTCTATAATTTTTTTTGAATTTTTTTTTCTTCTGTATAAAAATATAACTTTTATTCAGAAAAAGAAAATTTTAAAAATAAGTTATATAACTATATTTTATAATAACCTTAAAATGCGTGTCGAGTACACGGTTCCCAACATAAAGAATCTGATGGGACATGAGACAGAGGGAGTATAACATTACACTTTCTGGGAATTTTCAAGAACTACTGTTTCTTAAATTTTAGGTTTGCAAGCTTACTTGCCATATAAGCCAAGGACTTGTTGTACCCACTGTCTACTGTCAAGTCCCTCAAGAGTACAACAACTATCTTCTCCAACCTCAACATTCGGTTCAGAAGCTAGCCCCTTCTCCATGTTCAATATTGTCCTAATTTTAATACGAGCAGTGCTACATATCCCAAAAATATTTTAAATATTATTTTCAAAATGACACGTGACGTGTCGTTATTCGTGTGACTCATGTATATATGGGTCCATATTATTTATGAAAAAATAATTAATCATATATTGATATCTCAGCATTTGGGAACGATTTCGAAAACGAATTTGAAAAGTCTAGCATTTCTCTTTTAATTTAATATTATGAAGCTAAAGTACAACTCAAACTTTAATAATAGAAGTGTGGAAGTTCCTAGCTTCAATAACAATCTCAATTATTCTGATTATAATTGCCAACGTTGCACTAAAATTGTATCGAAGACAACGGATGTGTTTTTATAAGAATAATTATTCCTCTTATATTATTGCAATTTTCATGATGAAAATTTGCCTTTATTAGTTGTCGGCATGGTTGTAAATTTCGGAATCATAATAAATCTCTTGAGTTAACAATTAGTGATTTATTGAAAATCAGAGATTTATTGAAATGATAAATTCGCACCTGATTGTGCTTGAGACCATATTTAAGATCAAGTATTCAATCCTTTCTTTATTTATATAATAGCAAAATAAGGTTATAAAATTATTGAGTCATTTTATTCATGTGAAATAACAAGCTTGCTCTTGTGTTCATTATATTTATAAAAAATGAGGTTTGTAAAAATCGAACCGGGTTCATCATTAATTAGCACAATTCAATATCACTGTATATGTCACTGCTCCACTTGATATTTTACTCATGCACTTAATATGTATCTGTCGTATAAGAATAAATTTGAAATTATTATTGCAACTTTATGCATCGAAAGTTATCTGTTTATATTAAATATACTTGAGATATTACATATATTTTTTTAAAACACATAATTTTATTAAAATATAGATAACCAAAATGATATAATTACGTGTTACACTGAATAATTCTAGAAAATGACCCGTATCTTGCACGTGTTATTATGCTGGTTGTGCTTAATTTGCGAACACTTGATTACACTTACCTCTCCCTTTCTTATGAATTTGTAAATTAATCCAAATCTTCATCTCCAAAATATGTTCTCAAGTTACTAACCAATGGAAGCTGGTCTTTTACCTCAAAAGTTCTCAAGATTTCATACAACTTTTAAAATATATTTGACCCATGTATTATTTTAATCCCTGATCTCATTGATAAGTTTGTATTTATCTTATTGGATTAATTCAATTATTAACTAACAAAATATAATAATGTTTTGATGTCTGTGTCGGATCAACTTTTCTTAACTAAAAAAGATTACACCAACTAAAATAATCGAGGGGTAACAAATTAATGCACATGAAAGGATGAAGACAGAGTCGACCTGCCAAGAAAAACTACTGGTATTTTAACACAATAATTTGAAGCACGCTGACCCACATTTGGCGATGGTTGACAAATCATATGTTCGTGAAAAAAAAGTCTGGATCCTCTATTACCTCCCGTGTCTTCTAACATGTTTTTTTTTTTTTTTTTCCTCTCTTGATCAGTTATTTAAGTCATATGTCCATGTCATTTGTTTGATCACGTGAAATATAAACAACGGACCAGTAGAAAATTAGGGGATATATTAGAAGACACGGGACGAGATAAAGGATCCGGACTCTATAAAAAAACCATAGTCCTGTAAATTTTCTGCGGACAGATGGTTACACTCATCGTTTGTCGGGATCATGACCTAATTTCAAACTCTTGTTCTATTTATTTTGTATAAAAACTACTTATGAGAGCAAACTACAACATTGGCTATCACAGCTTCAAGACAATTACTCAGTAAATTATGGAAGTGTGGAAGGTAATAGCTTCAGTAGCAATAACAGTTATTTTGATTATCATTGGCAACTTTGCACTAAAATTGTACCAGAGGCAATGGGTGAGGCCAAATAAGATACAGAGACAATTGAAAGAGTTGGGGTTCAAAGGAAATCCTTATAGATTTCTGCATGGAGACATGAAGGAGTTCTTCAGCATAGCAGGAGAAGCAATTTCCAAACCCATGGAGTTCTCTCATGACATTGGTGCACGAGTTCTACCATACGAGGATCACATTGTCAAGAAGCACGGTAAGTAATCGCCACCTTGTACTATTAACATATTAGTATGTTACTCCCTCCGTCCCATCGGGTTATATACGTCTACTATTTGCACATATTTCGAGACTACTATAAAGTGCAGTTCCATTAACCCAAGTTTAAGTTGTAAAAAGTTGATTACTGTCTCTAGCTTTTTTGTCAAGTATTCTAGCAAGACTCTGTAAATCTTATTTGCAAGGGGTTGTTGACCCTTGGTCGGGACATGTTAAGCGAAAAATTTCTATAATTTGCAGGCAAGAACTCATTTATATGGTTTGGAGCAAAACCAAGGCTAAACATTATGGATCCGATGCTGGTTAAGGAGATTTTATCTAAGCCTGATGACTTTCATAAAGTGTATCCAGATCCAGTTGCTGACCTTGTTGTAGGAGGCCTTTCGACAGCTCATGGCGAAAAATGGCCTAGACATAGAAAAATAATCAACCTTGCTTTTAATTTGGAGAAGCTAAAGGTATATTTCTCCCATGGCAGAGTTAAAAGTCATAGCACAAGATTCATACTTATATATGGGTAACTCAGGAAGCTATAAATTAAACCAAGTCATTCCCTGTGAGTAGATTGATTAATTCTGATATATATTCAATATTTATGATGTCTCTTGTCTGTTCTAAGGGAACATTACCAGAAATTTACTTGAGCTGTGAAGATACAATTAGCAAGTGGAAGACATTGGTATCAGCAACAGGAACTGCTGAAATTGATGCATGGCCTTGTATCGAAAATCTGGCTCGTGATATGATTTCTCGAGCAGCATTTGGCAGTAATTTCTAAGAAGGAAGAAGAATATTTCAACTCCACGAGATGCAAGCCGATCTTGCATTTCAGTTTATGGCTACGAGTTACATCCCATGGGCTAGGTAACACTGATCTTATATACTTGATATTAGTCCTAGTACAAATATTGAAAGTATGTCTACAGTTATATGATATTATGCTTAATATCCTTAAAATGTAGGCACTTTAAAGTTAAAGAAAATAGGAAAATGAAAGTATTAAACAAGGAAATGATAGATCAACTGAGTAGGATCGTCAAGAAACGAGAGGAGGCACTTAAAAAAGGAGAAAAGGTGAACAAAGATGACTTGTTAAGTGTATTACTGGAAGCCACCAGGAAAGAGATGCAAGAAGAAGGATCAGGAATGAGTATGGAAGAAGTTATAGATGAGTGCAAGGTTTTTTATTCGGCTGGAGCAGACTCAACTGCTCGTTTGCTTGTGTGGACTATTGTATGTTTGAGCAAACATACTGACTGGCAATCTCGTGCTAGAGAAGAGGTTTTCGAGGTTATGGGAAAAAATTGAATTGATTTTGAAAAGCTTAATCACCTCAAAATTGTAAGACTCTCTCGCAATCATCTCTGATTACACCAAAGAACATATTTAGAGATTTATAGTTTCCGCTAAATCTGTTTCTTTATAGCTCGTAAAATGATCTGTTCTCTTCAATTGCAGATAAACATGATATTGTACGAAGTGCTTAGGTTATATCCACCAGCTGGTATGCTTCTACGAGCTACTTCTAAGACGATGAAACTAGGAAATCTGACAATACCAGCATGGGTACACTTGACAATGCCAGTCATTTTTCACAATCATGACGCTGAGATATGGGGAGAAGACGTGAAAGAGTTCAATCCGCAAAGGTTTTCTGAAGGAATTTCGAATGCAACAAAAGGATTGCCAGTGTTTATTCCGTTCAGTTGGGGTCCTAGAACATGCATTGGCCAACACTTTGCCATGATAGAAGTAAAGATGGCTGTAGCAATGATCTTGCAGAACTTCTCTTTCGAGCTTTCGCCATCTTATCTGCATGCTCCTGAGCTCTATTTTCTTATGCGACCACAATATGGTGCTAAAATACTTTTGCAAGATCTTTAAAGTGCAACTGTATGCAATAAAATTGGTCATGTTTCTAGTTGTATTCTGGAAAGTGAACTTATAATAGTTGTTTCACGATGTTTAAAATAAACTACATAAACAATAAACTAAATCAAACATTTCTAGTATATTTCACTTAGAGCAAGATTGTTAAATTAAAGATAAAATATACATAAAATATACGCAAATCATGTCCCTATTCTTAGCGCAAGAAATTGTCTCTCTATTTGCATTAATGTGATTTAACATTTTTCAATAACGTGCAAAAGATAATCCAAAATCAAAAAGAAATTATGTCGTCAACCGAAAACACTCCTTTCAGATCCGATTGAATAAATTTAAATGAATATCCATATTTATTTATCATATCTGATTCAAGTCCTTTGACCTGCATAGTTGTTACCACAAATACATAATGATCTTTATCTTAGATGTTAGTGTTCTAAAAATCAGTTAGTTTGGATGAATACCGAAATAAGTACTCGAAAATTAAAGGATTTAGATTTGAGCAAGTACTCAAATGCTGGATATAAGTACCTGGAGAATCGAATTTTAAAAATGAAATCAAATAAAAGTATAAAACTGATTTTTCGAGAGTTTTATAACCTTGAAAGCACATATTTCGCATTTGACATTGTAGAAACCTGCAACTCCTCGCAAGATAAGAACTTTGAGGTAAAAACTACAATATGGTTAGTAATAATGCAACTTCATTCTATTTCATTTGTTCCCCCTTTTACTAATATTGACCATCAATAAAAAAAAAATATGTATTTAGCAATTACTTAAAAGTTACCAAATATAACCTCAATTATTAACATATTTATAAAAACTTAACAAATTTAACACTTTATTTGCTTTAATAAAAAAATGTGACCAATACTTTTGGAACAGAGAAAAAAGGAAATGTGACCAACATAAACGGGACGGAGGGAGTATATAATAGCATCCTCAGTTGATTTTAAACGCTAAATTTCTTGAACGCAAAGTTTTGATCCAATTATTAAAAAATATAGTACTCAAATTTTCAGGTTTGGATTCCGCCAACATTAAATCTATACTATATTATAATAGACGAAACATTGAAAGTTTGGTCGGTACCTGTTTTTTGGTACAAAGTGATTTTACCCAATTACACTTACTAATATATTTTCCTGAAAGGTAATATTCATAAAAAAAAAAATGTATACACTATATAAAAATATCACATGCAATTATCTCTTTCAAT
>PHNY01293259.1:4189-15515 GCA_003724115.2 Anethum foeniculum | reverse complement strand
ACTTTATGAGAGAATAATCCGAGTCAGTGAACTCCAACGACCACTGATGTTAAGCACATAAACTAAATTAACACCGAATCCCCGGCAGCGGCGCCAAAAACTTGTTAGGTCGAAAACATGCAAGCGCACGTGATCAAATCAATCATGGCCCATCATGATTGTAGAGCCTTCGCAGAAAGTCTACTTCTCATAGGGCTCTGCATAGATCAATACGGGTCATGTCCTCCTTTACCTCCGCATCAATAACCTTGTCTTCAAGCAAGCATATGTCAAGCTTCAACTCCCAAATTTCCTCCATTTGCTTTCTTTCTCGTTCGTTTAGAGCGGGGATTTCACGTTTCAATCTTCGCTCCGAAGTCAACATAGTACCTACAAAAAAAAGAAATCAAAATGTAAGTATATAAACTCATAAGTTTGAGCATATGCATAAATTTTTAAGCTTGATGGAATTGGCCTTAACTATGTTTCTTCTTTTAACAAAATAGAGCCCTTCATTGCATACAATAGCTAGCAGATTTTTTAACTTCAGAGTGTGAATGGTATTCAAGACACCCTGGTATGCTATCAAAGCACAATGTATATGCATATGAAATAGAAAATTTGTAAGTTGCATAATTATAATATAAACTTATACTAACTTCACCAAAAGCACAACTAATTACCTGGCTTTGTATTTTTTAATATCTTATGACCAAGTGAATTCAGGATTCTTGATTTAAAAACAAGAATATACCATCTCTTGTAGTATCCTCTTCCTCATTTTTTCTTGAATTCAATGGCGCATTTCACAACAACATCAGCAATGTAATATAATTGACATAAACCTCAAAATTTACTAACAACATTGCAATTGAAATATTTATTTAGCAATTAATAATGCATAAAAGAAGCCAGAATGGAATTTCAATTCATAAGGTACATTATTCCCATATTATGGAATCAAAGTCATCAAACTAAGGAAACGTGTGTTCCCAATTCCTCATGATCACTCTTAATCATAACATCTTCATCATACTCCTCATCATGACTAATCCTAATAATCATAATAACCGGTGTCACCTAGACGATCAAGAATCCCAGTAGCCAAAAACTTAAAATTTTTCTTCCAATCATTGGTTGTCTGATCCACAACTTTCCAAGATATTAGCCTACAATCCGAGCTAACATCAGTTGTAGACTTGTGCTTGTGTGAGCCCTTAGCCTTATATTTTTGATTTACGATCCAGTTGAATATGACAATCGAGCACCATGGGTTTCCCACACCAGCCCATAAACTTGGAATGATTGGTAGATTTTGAGGTGACCTTTGTAAAGAGTCCAGCTGTTGTGGGTGTATCAAACTTGTTAATGACTCTTTGTTGAGATTCAGGTTTAAGGGTGACGGAATGATGCAAAAGCTACGTACCATGCCATGTTGGCGACCCTCCCTCTTCATTTTTAATGAATGATAGAGAACTTGAGATTGATTTTTTAGATGTATACTAAGGTCGATTGTTATATTCATTGAAAGAAGTAAAAATTTACTTGGGAATTGTTATATATATATATATATATATCTAATTTTTCTTAACTACTGATTACGACGGCAACAACGTTGGACATGACGAGAAGCGGGTGGACGGGAGGATTGATGGAATGACGGGTAGAGTTTGGACGGGATTGACACAGTCCAAAGTAGAGCTGAAAAGTAGAAAATACTGCATAAATGATAGTTGAGGAGTGGATAAGGTGCAGGAGGAAAAATAGGAACTGCTTTGGAGCAATCCGAATGACTTAAGTTTGATAAGAAAAATATGTGATATATAAAGGGAGATGATTATCATGGAAAGTAGATTATCTAGAGCTCATCTCTGGTAAAAAATAAAAGAACAAAGTGATAGCAAATTACTACTTTCGGCTGGGCTACTAACCCACCCGCGGTGTTTACCCTATTCGGGGTTTTTCACGTCAACAATCTCGTGCCCTATTTATTTTCCGTATTTATTTTCATTCACATTTTTTCGTCTATTAAAAAACGAATACGATAAACACCATAGCAATCAACCCTACAAAATTTGGTAAAAACAATTGGCACCGTCTGTGGGAAGCTTGCTAAGGAGTTGTCTCGTTTGATTAGATGGGGAATGATGCACAACAAACTGAGCAGACGAATCAGGGAGACAATGCAGGTGCTAATCAGGAATTGGTGGCAGCTCTAAAAAAATTACAGTCAGAAACGGAGACCTTAAGATCTGAAAATGCGAAGCTGTAAAAAGAAATCTCGACGGCTAAGTCCAAAACAAAGACAACACCAAGAAAGACTGTGAAAAGTGTTTCAAGACGGTTAAATATGGACGAAGCAGAGAACTGGGATCAATAGGAGATGGGACAAGACCTAGTCAATCAGGATGAGGAAAATAATACAACCACAAATGATTAGATCCAAATCACCAAAAAGACGGACGTAATGACGACGTTGATGGAGGACGGAAAATTGATCGTGACAAGAGAAAATCTAAACACAGAGGGTCTAAATCACGCAGTCACATTCCGGAATCATTGCTCAAGGAGCTACAGGAGGTCAGATATATGGTCTAATGAATACCAGGGGTGCCTAAGCCGTTGGAAAAAGCCATACCAACAAGTTACGCAGATTCGTCTTTTGCTGATAACATAGCTTTGATGGAAATACCTAAGCGTTTTTCGGTCCCTAAAATGAAACCATACGATGACTCAAGTGACCCATAAGAACATATCGCCCAGTATAAGAAACAGACGTTTACGGAACCAATAACTCAAGAACTGAGGGAGCCTTGCATGTGTAAAGGTTTTGGTTCGATGTTATCAGGACCACGTTGCAATGGTTCATAGGTCTGCCGAACTGAAGCATAAGTACATTTGCTAATTTAGTGGATGTGTTTAATCTACAATTTGCTAGCAGTAGAGTTTTTGAAAAAACCACGACTGACCTTTACAAGATTGTACAGCAATACCGGGAACCACTATATGATTACTTCACATGTTTCAACAGAGAAAAGGTTACGATCCCCAATTGTGATGTACTGATGGCTATAGAAGCGTTGAGGAGGGGATTAGAAAGGGACTCCCCGTTGTACGAAGAGCTCACTAAATATCCCTGCAGAACTATGAACGATGTGCAAGCCAAGGCAATGGCACAAGTCAGACTAGAAGAAGATAGGCGAGAAGATGATGCCAAGTATTATAGACCAAGCAGAAAAATCACAACACCCCGAGTTCGAGACTACAAACCATATTCGAGAAGCACTCGAGATGAAGCTTATGTTTATCATACGCAAGAACATGCTGACTGGAGAAAGGATCCAAATCTACCCCCGACATATGACAGCTATGGATTTACAGTGTCACCTGTAGCCATGATGAGAGAGTTAAGTAAGTTGGGGGACATCGTTAAATGGCCACCAAAAACCAACAAGCCCAAAGCAAATGAAGATTCAAACTTTGATGTGATTTTCACGGGGATTATGGGCACAAAACATACGATTGTGTAGCCTTGAGAAAAGAGATTCAATTTCTCACAAAAAAAGGGATATTTATCTAAGTTCATGTCCGTCAACAAATCCATGCATGTCAGAAGAGATAAAACTCCCACGAAGAGAGAACGGACGCCTCCAAGACAACCCCCACCTCCACCTCATCATAAAGTAATCAATTTCATAGCTGGAGGATCAGAGATAAGTGGGGTAACTTATTCGCAAGCCAAAAGGATAGCAAGAGACGCAGGTGTACGACTAGTAACATAAATAAGCATCAACAACGATGTCCCAGCCTTGGTTTTTGACGAGACAGACAGGGAACATGTGACGGAATCCCAGCAAGACAGCTTGGTCATTTCTCTTCCCATCAGGAACTGCTTAATCAAGCGTATCCTAGTAAACAACGGGAGGGCGTCGAACATCATAATGCTTAGTACATTACTACAAATGGGTTTAGCTGAGAGTGATATGATTAAAAAATCAACTACGCTGGTGGGGTTCAGTGGTGAAACTAAGAGGACCATTGGTGAGATTTCGTTGGCAACATATGCATAGGGAGTAAACCTTTTAGAAAAATTCCTCATAATTGACGATGAATCTACATACAACATCATAATGGGAAGGCCTTGGATACATGACTTGAGAGTTGTGCCATCCACATATCACCAAGTAATCAAATTTTCTACCCCATTAGGGGGTCTAGAAAATTCATGGGGATCAAAGTGTCGTGAGAGAATGTTATAAGACATGTCTGAAACCAACCATCAATCGAGAAGACGGAGACGTACCAGCTGTGATGATGACAGGACCAGATAAGCTAGCTGAGATAAGTATAGGTACAGGAGACAAGAACATATTGATGGGGGAGGACCTTTCCCCAACAGTTTAGGCAAACTTGGTGGAATTTTTAACATCCCGACTTGATACATTTGCATGGGAGCAAGAGGACATAACCGGGATCAGTGCTGATGTAATTACACACAAACTAAATGTAAACCCATCATACACTCCCATCCAACAGAAGAGAAGAAAATTTGCAGCAGAAAGTAACAAAATCATTAACGAAGAAGTCAGTCGACTCTTGAAAGCAGGAATGATCAAGGAAGTGGACTACCCGGAGTAGTTGGCCAATGTCGTCATAGTGCAAGAAAAAGAATGGAAATTGGCGAGTATGTGTTGATTACATCGACCTAAGCAAGGCGTGCCCCAAGGACCCATATCCATTACCTTACATCGATACTATGGTGGACTCGACAGCAGCACATGAATTACTGACATTTTTGGACTCATCCAGCGGATTTAATCAAATAAAAATGGAGCCGTCAGACGCCGAAAAGACAGTATTTGTCACTGACAGGGGGATATACTATTATCTAGCCATGCCATTTGGATTACGAAATGCTGGGGCAACCTTTCAAAGACTTGTCAATAAAATGTTCAAGGATCAGATAGGTCGGATCATGGAAGTGTACATTGACGACAGAGTCGTGAAGTCAGAAAAGGCGGAGAACCATATCAAAGATTTGCAAGAAGTGTTTGACATCTTGGGAATCTACAACATGAAACTAAACCGGCAAAATGTAACTTTACTATATCTTCGGGTAAATTTCTGGGCGACATGGTCACGAGAAGGGGAATAGAAGCCAGCCCGGACCAAGTGAAAGCAATTATCGAATTAAAAAGCCCGACAAATATGTACAGAAGTTGACTGGGCAAGTAGCTGCATTAAACAGGTTCATCTCACGTTCTTCTGACAGGTGTAGATTGTTCTACGATGTCTTGAAGAAAAACAAGGGGTTTGATTGGTCTGAAAAACATGAAGAAGCATTTGGACAGCTGAAGAATTATCTGATGTGTCCTTCACTCCTAGCTAAACCCACGCCGCGAGAGGAGTTACATGTCTACCTATTTGTTACTGACCATGCCGTGAGCAGTGTGCTGGTCAAATAGGATAAAGGTGTTCAGTCACTGATTTACTACGTAAGTAAAAGCTTGCTGAATGCTGAATCTAGGTATTCGTCTCTTGAAAAACTGGTGTAGGCTTTGACTATGACCTCCACGAAGCTGAGACACTATTTCGAGTTGCATAAAATACGTGTGATCACAAATTTTCCTTTAGGAATGGTTTTAAGCAAACCAGAGCTGACGGGAAGGATGGCCAAATGGGCTATTCGTTTGAGTACTTACGACATCTCATATGAGTCACAATCAGCCATAAAATCCCAGGCTCTAGCTGACTTTGTGGCTGATTTCAGTCCAAGCTTGATGGCACAGGCTGAAGAAGAGTTCCAACATGTTATGTCTATAGTCGACTTAATGCCGTGGTCTTTGTTTACGGATGGAGCATCAAATGTGAACATCAGAGGTCTTGGACTTGTCCTAAAATCGCCATAGGGGGATACAATGGCATATTTAGTGTGTTGCACTTTCAAAGCCATAAACAATGAAGCAAAATATGAAGCTTTAATATTGGGCCTAACGACCGCGAATGACATGAAGATAAAGCACATAGACGTCTATTGCAATTCTCTATTGATCGTTAATCATGTCAACGGCTCTTACGAAGTAAAGGACCCCATAATGGCTGCGTACCTCAACATCCTAAAAAAATTACAATGGTCTTTTGACATGTTCAACATTCAGCAAGTGCCGAGAGAACGCAACACATAGGCGGATGCATTGGCTGGACTTGAAGCCATCTTCAAAAGCATGAATTTGACTAACATACCTGTGGTCCACTTCATGAAGCCGGCCATTGAAAGAATAGAGGAAGAATCAGAGGTAAAATGTCTCGATGCAAGGATTAGCGACTGCAGTACAACCTTGGATGAATGGACCAAAACATACAAAGATTACTTGATTCATGGAATACAGCCTAATAACGCCAATGAAGCCAGGATATTAAGAATGAAGGCATCACGTTTCGTCATTCTTGATGGCGTATTGTTCAAAAAATCATCCACAGGTCTTTTACAGAGGTGTTTGGAACGAACTGAAGCAGATATGGTGCTGAGAGATATCCATGAAGGTGGTTGCAGGAACCACACTAATGGAAGAAACATGTCACTAAAGGTTCTGTGAATGGGTTATTATTGGCCAAGTTTAAAACAGGATGCTTTGGACTACGCGAAAAAGTGTGATCCCATTATACACCAGCCGTCCAACTATCTATATAACTCGGTACCATCATGGCCATTCATGAAGCGGGGAATGGATATTGTAGGAAAAATGCCTCCTACACCAGGACAAAAAGTGTTCATGTTGGTGATGACGGATTACTTCTCAAAATGGATTGAAGCTGAAGCATTTAAGCAAGTTACATCAAAAGAAGTGATCTCATTCATCCAAAGGAACATCATCCTATGTAACTTTGGAGTACCATCTGAAATAATGTGTGACAATGGATCTCAATTTATAAGTGACAAGACGAAAACATTTTGCAAGAAGTGGAATATCAACTTGATCAAGTCGACACCTAGATATCCCCAGGCCAATGGCGAAGCCGAGTCCAGCAACAAGGTCATCATCAACAATCTCAAAAAGAGACTGACATCATGTAAAGGAAAATGGGCAGAACAACTTCCTTGGGTTTTGTGGACTAACAGGACAACACCTAAGGTAGCTACTAGACAAACTCCATATGGCTTAGTGTATGGAACGAAAGCGGTTCTACCTATAGAGGTCATGATGCCAATGGCTAGGTACGGGTTGACGACTGTTGAAAGTAACAACTCGAAATTAACACATGACATAGACACTATGGATGAGCTGCGAGATTTGGCGAAGATACGAATGGCTTCATATCAGTAAAGAATTTCTAAGCAATACAACAAATATGTCTACATCAGGACATTCGAAATAGGTGATCTAGTCTTACGGAAGACCTTTCAGAACACCATAGACGAGGCGGCAAGAAAGTTTGCTTACACCTGGGAGGGACCATACCTCATAGATGCAATAGTTGGACGTGTGGCCTATCAGCTGTCTACTCTAAATAGTGTAACGTCATCTTTTGTTCTCAATTTTGTATTAGACGTTCAAAAATAAGTCGCTAGGACATAGGCTTAGTAATAGTGAAGTTTGAAAAAACTATTTATGTTGATGCAATTTGCTTATGTGATTCTCTGTTTTGAATTCAATAAAAAGAAACATGTGATGTTTTTTGTGCTCCACTTATTTACCTTTTACATGCTCTTGGTCTTTGCCAGAATTACCTCGAAAATGACTAACTACAAAGCCTTAGTAGTATAGTTAGATGTTAATAAGAAGATTAGTTACTAATATGCGCATGGCAGATTATATTTCACCTGTGATGGGCTGATCACCCACCGATAGTGTATTAATTCATTAATATTTACTCGACAGTCAACAAATTTACATCCAGAAAAGTACAAGGATAGTTTCAATTGTGTAAGACCTCTTAGTTATTCAACAGATCAACAAATACACATATTAATATTATGTTGACGCTCATGACAAGGAGTGATAATTACGAGACGGTCTAACGATACATCATTTGTACTACATTGACATTAAAAATGTCACACCTATTTCATGACGCACAATTACATCCCCGAATTGCACGAATTCTCAAAAATAGACTACAAGCGATTAGCATGTGCAAAGTTTATATTACGTCTACATAACATGCTTGGGGAAACAAATGTATCAACTACACTAGAAAATTAAGTAACAATCATCATGAAACAAAAGCAAAGTTGTTCATAAGCACAATAAAACATCCCCCACTCACCGAGTGAAATAGGGATTTAACAAGTTTGAGCAAACCAACAAGAAAATAGTTTAAACAACCAGCAACAGAAATAGTCTTGTGATGGAAAAACATAAAATTGATCAAGCAAGGAAATATTAAACTACTTGGCTTCAGGATCATCGTCCTCGCCGGTCTTCATATCACCTTCATTATTCTGAGGAATAAAGAGAGGGAAGGCGTCATCAGGATATGAAATAGGTCCTTGTCCTACCTGACAACCCAGTGTTTCTGCCCATTGTATTAAGTTCTCTTGACTTTCGTGGAACCAATACAAACTGCTCTTCTCAAAATTAATGTGTAGGCCTGATAGGAGTTCAAAGCACTGTAAGACCCTCTTCCCTCCCTTAATCGATTTCGTGTTATTTTCTATAAACAGAATTACATCACCTGCAAATTGCAGATGTGTCAATTCTAGAGACGAGTTTGAAAGTCGGACCCCTTTAAACATTCTTTTCACATTCTCTGTTTTTAGCAGTTGCGATAGTGTTTCACCAACCAAATTGAAGAACATGGGTGAGAGGGGATCCCCTTGACGCAATCCTCTTACAGGGGAAAACTCTTTGGTTGGCGTGCCATTAACTAGTACCGAGATCCTTGATGTGTCTAGAATCCCTTTGGTCCATCTTACCCATTTGGTACCAAAATTCATTTTTTCTAGTACTTGTAAGAGAAATTGCCAGTTGATTGTATCAAATGCCTTCACAAAATCAAGTTTCATAATAACTCCCTTACCTTTTTTTTCCTCAATGCAGTATACGCCTCCGTAGTTAACAGGATGTAGTCCGACATTTGTCTTGTCTGTATAAATGCTGATTGTGTCTCCGAAACAACATGCTTTATAACCTTTCCAAGACGAAGTGCCAGCATCTTTGTTAACAATTTCATTGATGCATTCATCAGGCTTATTGGACTGTAATCTACCGGTGAACAATCATCTTCTTTTTTTGAAATCAGAGCAATGAATGATGAGTTCAGACCCGGTGGGATTTTTCCTGAAGTGAAAACTCCGAAAGGAAGTGCATAAAGTCAGTTTGGTAGGACTGCCAAATTGCCTTGAGGACTCCTACATTAAGCCCGTCTGGTCCTGGGGATTTATTCGAATCTGTTGCAAACAAGGCGATTTCCGCTTCACTTATTGTGAACGGTTTAGAGATATCATCTTGCATTTCCTGCGACAGTTTTTTAAGAAAGCCTTCCTGTAGCAAGAACAAAGGATCATACGGTCTTTTCCCCAGAAATGAGGCAAAGTGATCAAAGATTTGGTTCTTTATCTCTGATGGCTGAGAAACCCATCCTGCATTTGTAAGAAGATGTGATATAGAGTTTGTTTTCCTTCTCCTCACAATTGCTTTATGAAAGAAGCGGATATTTTTTTCCCCTTTTAGCTGCCAGTTGACACGTGCGATTTGGCATAGCATGCTAGATTTTGCTTTATATATCTCACTCAGCTTTGTTTTAATTTCCAGTGAAGCCACTTCCTGGTTTTTTCTCACATCAGCCTCTTCTTGTTGCTTTTCTAGCTCTGAAATGAGATTGTTGATATTCCCTTACTGAGATTTATTCCAAATTCGGACATGGTCCCTCAAGTTTTTTAACCTAGAGTGGATTGATCCCGATTTGCAATTATCCGCGGCCAACTTCATTTGCTGAATCAGGCCGTCATCTTCCAGCCAATGATTGACAAATTTAAAGGGTCTTGGACCCCAGTTTATCATTATATTTTTCAGTAGAATTGGCTTGTGATCTGAGTTTTTACGACGGAGGGTGACTGTTTGCCAATCTCCTGTTTCAGCCCATTTTTGGTTAATGAGAGCCCGGTCTAGCCTGCTCCTTTTAGATGCTGGGCCAAACCAAGTGAACGAAGAATTTGATAATTGGACACTTAAGAGATCATTTTCCATGATAAACTACTTGAAGCGTCTCACATCAATCTCTCTGAAAACACAGTTTTCCTTCTCAGTGTGGAAGAGTATCGTATTAAAATCCCCTATCAGAGCTGTTGGGGTGTCACTTAATAGTACCGCACGATCTTATTTGATGAGATGGTGGTTAGATCGTATTAAAATCCCCTATCAGAGCTGTTGGGGTGTCACTTAATAGTACCGCACGATCTTATTTGATGAGATGGTGGTTAGATAGGTCTCCAAGGTCTCCAAATAAACTCAGTCTCCACGGAACCCAACTCATATATATATATATATATATATATGATTGCGTTTCAGGAGAACTTTTACTATTAAGAGAACCGAGAGACCACATTTACAACCTTTGGTCAATTCTGATGGCTTACAATTTTTTATATTAACTAATAATAATAATAACAATTCCATTTTAACACTCAAAGGAATTCTACAATTTGACCTAATCAAATCTAGATATGTTTTTAAAAAGGTATATTTGTTCAAATCAATCAAGACCATGCTGATATTTTTGTTTCTTTTTTGTTTCCTACGATATTTCCTATCAAACCATATTTATATACAATCTTTTTATAAAAAAAATAAACCAAAATGTATTATGTAGATTTATCTAGTGCAAGAGGCTTTGTTATTTTTATATTATATTATTACCAATATTTTCATTTCTCTTAATTTGCTTGGACCCCTAACTTAAGTAACTATATCTGAACATATTTTTATTTGAAAGAACACACGATAAAACACAATCATATAAATTAAAAAAACACATGATAAAATACTATTAAATCAACCTTGCACTATGCAAAATATTTTTCTAGGATTCCACCATTTTTGTTTTCTTAAATTCTTATTTAAAATAATATGATAAATTCTTATTAATGATTAACATGATGATTAATAGTTTTAAGAATCTTATATAACAAACATTAAATGGAATCTTGTATTAGAAAATATAAAATACTTCAAAAAAAAATCTAATAATCAATATTATTTAGGAGAACCTTGTTGTGTTAAAATAGAGCATACTTAAGAGAATGGTATATTAAAAATATTTTAATAAAAACCTATATTAAAAAATGTGAAATTACATTAAAAAATTTATTTATTTTTTAGTTACTTTAAAAGTGTTCTGAAAATAC